>NQII01001823.1:288802-430289 GCA_002778355.1 Clitarchus hookeri
CCCCCCCCCCCTTGACTGTTCGGAGATCCCTACGACAACACCCGACCACACATCCCTACCACGATGCCCCGTCGAGGTTTACTCGTCCCTACGACGACGCCTCCGACCCCATATCCCTGCCAAAGGTGTTCGGTTTTCTCATATTCCTTCCAGCATCCTATCACCTGACATCCTAGTGGCGACGAGTCTTATACTCAACCATTCCACATCGGTTTTCTCGTATTCCTTCTAACAGCCTTTTACCTGACACCCTGACGGAGACATGTCTTATACTCTACCATTCCACCTCAGGTTTCTCATATTCCTTCCAGCACCCTTTCACCTGACGTCCCAGTGGTGATGAGTCTCATATGAAAAGTCACATATAAATTAATGTTTACAAGTTAAACATAGCCAAGAGTCACATTAAAAACAGGCATGTATTAATATAAGAACTGTGTATGGAAAGATATGAGAAAATTAAGGTGGAGTGACACAGCATGAGACAGATCGCCATCAGGAAGTCAGGTGAAAGGAGACTTGAAGGAAAATGAGAAAACCAAGGTAGAATGGTAGAAGAGCATGAGACTCGTCTCCCGCCAGGACGATACGTGAAAGGCTTCCAGAAGGAATACGAGAAAACTAGGGTGGAATAGGAGTTGTACTGGACAGGACGGTCTGGACTTGTCTGACATCATCTAAAGAATCGTACAGCACCCGACCCTTGTGCAATGTGTGATGGTTGGTTGGTAAGTATTTAAAACTTGTTTACTTCACATTTTATTTTTATATCTGTTTTTCGTCGGTAATTGATAGTGTCAACCTTGTCGCTCTCCATACTTCACGGCTCTGTTATAGTATTTTACTTTAGTCTAATTCTACGTATGTTGCTTGTTGCATTGTGGAATTTCTACACTCAAGAGCCAAAAAACAGGTACACCTGCCTCATATCGTGTAGGGCCCCCGCGAGCACGCAGAAGTGCCGCAAGACGACGTCGCATAGACTCATCTAATGTCTGAAGGTATGCAGGAGGAATTTCTCACCATGAATCCTGCAGGGCAGTCCACAAAACCATAGGAGTGTGAGGCGGTGGAGATCTCTTTTGAACAGCACGTTGCAAGGCATCCCAGATATGCTCAATATGGTTCATGTATGGTGATTTAGGTGGCCAATGGAAGTGTCTAAAGCCATAAGAGTGTTCCTGGAGTCAATCGGTAGCAACTATTGTCGTGTGGGGTGTCGCATTGTCCTGCTGGAATTGTCCACGTCCATCGGAATGCACAATGGATACGAATAGGTGCAGGTGATCGGACAGGATGCTTATGTATGTGTCACCTGTCAGAGTCGTTTCTAGATTTATCAGGGGTCCCATTTAAAGCAAACTGTACACGCCCCATACCATGACATAGTCTCCACCAGCTTGAACAGTCCGCTGTTGACATGTAGGGTCCATGGATTCATGAGGATGTCTCCATACCCGTACACGTCCATCCGCCCGATACAATTGGAAACGAGACTCGTCAGACCAGGCAACGTGTTTCCAGTCATCAACAGTTCAATGGCGGTGTTGGTGGGCCCAGGCGATGCGTAAAGCTTTGTGTCGAGCAGTCAACAACGGCACACGAGTGGGCCTTCGGCTCCGGAAGCCTATATCAATGATGGTCCGTTGAATAGTTCACACGCTGGCACTTGTTGGTGACCCAGCATTGAAATGTGCGTAAATATGAGAAATGGTTGCACGTCTGTCACGTTTAATGATTCTCGTCAGTCGTCGTTTGTCCCGTTCGTTCACGATCTTTGTCCGGCCACAGCGATGTCGAAGATTTGATGTTATACCAGATTCCAGATATTCACGGGACACTCGTGAAATGGTCGTACGCGAAAATCCATATTTTATCTTTACCTCGGAGATGCTATGTCCCATCTCTCGTGCGCCTACTATAACATCACATGAATTCAAACTCACTTAAATCTTGATGACCTGCCATTGTAGCAGCAGTAACTAATCTAGGAAATTCGCCAGACGCTTGTTCTATATAGGCACTGCCGACCGCATCGCGTTACTCTGATTGTTTCCATACGTCTGTTATTTGCATACGCACGCCTATACCAGTTTTTTGGCCCTCCANGCATCGCGTTACTCTGATTGTTTCCATACGTCTGTTATTTGCATACGCACGCCTATACCAGTTTTTTGGCCCTCCAGTATTTGTCTCTGTAGCATAGCTTGGACTGAGTGTGTACGTGAGAAAGAACGTTTACTATTTCGCTGTAGTAACCAAGGCTACTACGCCAGTTTTCAGACTCGTAGTGTTGTCTAGCATCGAATGATGCACTGTACAGTGCTCGTCACTTGTGCAATACATGTCGGTTGGTAGGTGATAATAACTACTTTCCTTTACTTTTTTATGTGTACCTGTACCAGCGTTTAGAGAGTGTATTTTTTTTTGTATAATGTAAAGTACAGTGTTTGTTGGGTGTGCAATATGCAACGTTCTTTAGGAGTTTATAACTTTTTTCCTTTAGTTTTTTTGTAAATATCTAATAATTAATATATATAGATATAACAGTGACACAAACGGTTGCATGACCACTGGTTTAAATACACAATGTTTAGTAGCAAGCAAAGCATGCGTGCGCTCGTGTGTTTGTGGGCATGTGTGTGCGTGCATGCAAGAGAGTGTGTGTGTGTAATCTGTATGAATATACTGCACGCATTTTTGAGTGTTCTGCATGCCGGAATACAGTAATGTGTGTCGACATGAGTTCTCCTAGTGGCCGGCATCGGTAACCCAAACAATGTTGGCCCTACCCCTGACTGGTGGCAGGGGAAAAGAAGATAGGTGAAGGCTACTGTAAACCTACAAAACGCTGGTCGTGCACTCTAGCGGTCGAGTAGAGAAGCGAAGATGTCGAGAGCGTCAGTATGTATTGTTCAAGCATTCGTCGTTTGGGAACTTTTACAAAATCTGCTATTTTTTCATTTCCTAATGTTGAACGTGAACCTAAGATTAGCTTGGGTTGTGAAAAATGAATAACACTGAAATAATTTATATACTTTTTACCTTTTTTTCAAACGTGAGAGACGTGTCATACAGTCTCATTAAACTGTATTATTCCAGCGTGGACACATTGTGTGTGTATGTCTGTGTGTGCGTGTATGGAAGTGTGCACATGTGCATGCGCGCTTATGTGTGTCAATGCATACATGTGTGCGCATGTGTGTGTGTACATGCACGTGTGTGTTTACATGCGTGCGCGCATATGTGTGTGCATGCGTGCGCGCACATGTGTGTGCTTGCGTGCGCGCACATGTGTGTGCATGTGTGCACATGCACGCACTTGTATGTGTGCGCACACGCGCATTTGTGTGTGCGTGCGGGTGCATGTGTGTATGTAGAGGGAATGTTTAATGTGACTGTATGTCTCGTCTCTCAAGCCCGAGATACACGAGGCTAGTATTCCGAAGCCAGGATAGTAAGCTAGTAGCTTGCCTTCTAGCCTGCTTTTGAAGCTAGCTACTAGCTTGCCTTAGCACAAGCTAGGGCGGTTTACATGATGCTAGGAAATGAAGCCAGTATCCCTGCAGTGTAACAATACGTTCGGTCCGCGGAAAAAATGAACAGCATTTGTAAAAGAAAATCAATTCGATTACAACAGTTACTTCGGGAACTATGCCAATTTGCAGTAGAAGAATTAATAGAAGTTTTGTTACAAAAACGTATTTGGACAAAACCATGGATTTTAAGAAGGAATGAACGTGGATCATCTGCATGGCTTCTAGAAGAACTTCGCAATGAAGATCTAGGCGAGTACAAGAGTGTTCTGCGAATGATGCCAGAAAAGTTTGATATTCTGTTGAGTCTTGTGAAGCCCAAAATACAACGAGTGAATACTATTATGAGAGAGGCGTTACCAGCAAGAGTAAAATTGGAGATCACTTTAGATTTTCTTTCGTCCGGCATTAGTTACAGGAGACTCAGTCACTTTTATCGGGTTTCAAGATCTTCCATATCTAGATTTATACCAGAAGTATGTGTCGAAATATACAAGGCATTGAAAGAAAACATTAAGGTTTGTAATATTAACTTTTTATTTTTTATTTATTACATTTTTTTTGTAGTAAAGTAGTAAGATAATCTAATAAAAAAATATGCATTGATAAATGCTGCAGCAATAGGATTCTAGATATCCTGGCGTGGAAAATGGAAAGTAATCTCATCAAGATTTTGGGAAGAAGGATTTTGTTGTTGGTAATGAGCTTGATATTCGGTTGTTGCTAAATTCGAGGCACCTGATGAAAGTGGCATTGATAAAGTATTGTTTGTCGTGTGCGAGTCTGAAGAGTCTTGACTAGGCGACTGGTATGAACATATTGTGTTGCCATCATTTATTAAATCTTCCATTCGACTACGAGATAATATAGCATTGATTTCGTCCCGAGTGTTAATAGCCCGTGCAGTAGATAACATTTTAAGTTGACTAGCTACATATGATCCAAAAATATCGTGCTCATTTTGTTGTGGCTCGCACACTGGTGTACTTTTTAAATCATCCTTGATCAGCCTTAATTCATTAACCAATGTTGCCACTTGCGCAATTTTTCTCTTCTTCGGAGCTGGTGTCGCTGGCACTTTGCCCTGTGATTTATTAGCAGATGTCGGTGTTTTCACAGCTGGTTGCATCATATTAGCTGATGAAGATGTAAATGGCTGAGATGAAAAATCTTCTGAAGTGTGAACATCTTCACCGTCATCAATGCAACTTTCAATATTGGTTTCGCTGTTATCTTGCTGTTTATTTATTGCTGATTCTTGACTGTCCTAAAATAAAAATAAAAGTAACTTATTAATCATAAATATACATTTTTTTACAGATACCAACAAGTACCGAAGAATGGTCAGAAATAGAAAACGGATTTAGAAACAGATGGAATTTTCCATTATGCTACGGTGCCATTGATGGTAAGCATATACAAATTATAGCTCCTGGAAACAGTGGAAGTGTATATTTTAATTATAAAAAAGTATTCAGTATTGTTCTTATGGCAATAGTAGATTATGACTATTGCTTTCGATATATTGATGTTGGAGCTAGTGGAATGTCATCTGATGGAAGTGTATTTAGAAATTGCTCCATATATAATAAACTAGAGAATAATCTTTTACCAAATGGCGGAGTGATTGTTGCGGATGCCGCATTTCCATTAAAACCATACATTATGAAACCCTACCCAGGTGACAATTTAACATTGGAACAAAAAGTTTTCAATTACCGACTATCCAGAGCCAGACGCATAGTGGATTTATGGAAACCTTATAACAGTTCGGCTAAACGGGTATTTCAAAAACCAATTGCAAGTATTGTAGATACCGTCGACAAAGTTGTATTAGCAGCATGCGCTTTGCATAATTGGTTGAGAAAAGAAAATCCAAACGCTTATATAACCAGCAGTGATGTTGATGAGGAAGATATTGAAGCAGGAACAATCTCTCTCGGTTCTTGGAGGACAGAAACTACGGGCTTACACTTATAAACTCGACTGTGTATTACAAAGGCATACATTTTAAGTGTAAATGAAAGTAATAAATAAATAAATAAATACAATGCAACTTACCGTTGTTTTTCTTTTCATAGGCACATTTTTAGTAAAATTGTGCATTTCCTCGAACCAATTTAATTTTGACTTATACTCCTCTGTAGAACCTGCTCCAGACCTAGTTGATTTTTCAATTTTTGACAGTTCTTGACAATAAGTCGCTCTTAAATTTTTTATTTTAGCTTTTATCTCTTTGGTAGTAATCACTATGCCCATTGTCAATAATTTGACACACATGTTTTGTAATGATGAATCACGCATACACTTGTCTTTGTAAGAAGGAATAGTGGCGTTCCACAGACATTCCTCCTCACGGTACAATTGTACAAACTTTAAATTAATATCGGTACTCAGTTTCGGCATGATTAAGGAACACCTGGTCACAGCGGTCAGAAAACAAACAAGCGTCGTCACTGCACACTAGCCGATCGGGTACTAGCTTCACCGGCCACACGAAGCTGGTAGACAAGCCAGGACAGGAAAATCAGTGGTGGGGGGCGCTACTAGCTCAAAAAATAGAACCCCATCCTATTAAACTATCCTGGCTTGAGACGCTAGCTTACTAGCTTTCCCACTAGCTTACTAGCCCGGAAATAAAGCTAGTTCTGTATACACGACGCCAGAGTAACTAGCTTGCTAGCTTACTAGCACAACTTACTATCCTGGCTTCGGAATACTAGCCTCGTGTATCTCGGGTTTCACAGCCCTCATATCAAGACGGTTGTGACCGTCAGCGTACATGTTACTTGAAGTTTGTGTTTAACTCGCCCAGCGGCTTTGACCTTCAGTGTTCCAGGTATTTGAACCTTGTTTATGATTCGTCTTTCACGCTACATATTTGACGATTGCAGTCTCCAGTGTACATAGTAATTGCTATCATTCAAACAAAGTCTCTCCCTACATAACCAATAGCCAAGGGTTACTTTCAAACGCGTACGTGATAATATAAGAAAGATGCATGGAAGGAATATGAGAAAACTAAGGTGGAATTACAGAGTATGCGTCACGTCCCCATCAGGACGTTACGTGAAAGGAGACCGGAAGGAATATGGGAAAATCAAGGTGGAATGGTAGAGTAAGAGACTCGCCCCTATCAGGATGTCCGGTGAAAGGTGCTCAGAAGGAATATGATAAAAGTGGGGTGGAATAGTTGTACTGATAGGGGCGGTCTGGTCTGGTCTAGCATCATCTAAAGCATCGTACAGCACCTGACACTTGTGCAATAAGTGCTGGTTGGTGAGTGTTTATAAATTGTTTCCTTTAAATTTTTTAATATTTCTTATATCTGTTTTTGCATCTGTATGAATATAGTGCACGTATAGATGAGTGTTCTGCATGCCAGAATTCAGTCATGCATGTCGATGCGGGTGAACCTAGCTTGCGATAACGGTAACACAAACGATGTTGTCGCTCTTCCTGACAGATGGCAAGGGAAGAGAAGATGGCTGAAGGCCATCGTGGTCCTAGCAGATGGTGTGTGACCTTGGAGCCTGATATAACTCTCTCTCAGCTAGTGTTCTGTGTCATCCGTTCGACTTGCCAAGACCTGCACGGTGCTCACGTTGCCGGCCGACCATATGAGCTGCCTCACATATTCCCCGGCATACGACAACGGTCGCGTTCCGCTGCAAGTGTTGTACACTAAATTAATTGGTTTCGTTTCAGTTGGTTTGTAAGGAAGTTGTTTGCTAGTTTGATGTACTGAGCGGCACAGTCTGGAATTGTATAGTATCGTTAATGTTTTCCATTCTATGTCTGGTTGTTAAGGGTTACCCATGTTAGCGATGATGTGAGCTGCCGACCCTTGTGTAGGACTGACAATGATCGTTTATCTTATCATATAAGTATTTTTACATTTACCGCGACTATGTGCCTCATGTATGTATCACATTTGTAAATATCTTACTTTATCCATATCTCAGTTTTTTGTAAGATATTCATCCTGAATATTATTTACGTATTTGTTTTCATATTAATTTGGTTCAGAAATTATAGTTGACTATGCTTATCAGTATGCTTAGGACATTTATTTATATATATTCATGTAGTCATTTTCGTTGTCGGCAGTGAGTGCGGTTGCTCAAGCATCTCATCGATAGGAAACTGAATTCGAGACTTGACACTATACAAAAACTATTAATTATCTTTCAGACTTTGACAAAATCTGTTTTTTTCCTAGTGGTGGAGGTGAACCAAATACTATCGAGGGTTAAGATAAATGATTAACCTATAAATAATGTATACACTTTACCTTTATTTACAGACTTGACATAATAAGAGCACACAATCATATTTGATACATGCTCAACATATTCATCATTCAAGCGGTACATTTATGGTAAGTGTTTTTGAAAAACAATTCCTGTTGTGAGTGTTCAAGCCACTTAAATTCGGATATATCATACAACAGTTAATGCATGTGTAGGTCTTGTAGCAAATTTGCAGTTGCTATCGTCATGATGTTTGGTTCTGGTGCGCTTACTGAATGTCTTACCTTAATACAGGCACTCGCTTGCTGATGAACGACAAACATGTCCTTTGCACTTATTGTTATGTCTGTACAGATTATCACTGTGGGTAAACACATCATCACAGTTATCACAGTGGAACACTTTGTATGCTGGGCTGAACATGCAATGAGGGCTTTCATGCCGATGTGCATTATAACTTTTATTAAAAGTATTTATACAATAGCGACATTGATTTTGTAATGCTTGCAACATCTCTTCAGGTTCTCTTACTGTTGTCAGTTTTACAGATGGTAAGTCTTCAAACATTGATCCAATTTTCATATTGTAGTAGAGTACTCTACCGCAGTTGTGACATTGATACTGTATTGCTTGCAGAGTCTCTTCAGGGCTTCTTGCTGTTGTAAATGGCAAGTCTTCCACCATTGTTTCCATATTAATATTGCAGCAGAGTAAACATTCGTAGTATATGAATGTAGTAGTAATAGTAGTAGTAACAACCTGCTTTCCTCCACCGCGCTCGACAACTAAATAACGTTCATTTTTCATTATGCTTGCTTATATGTGCTTATAAATATTTTCTTTTTCATTTTAATTGTATATCGGTTTGAATCAGAGTACAGTCATGTTGACCTTATTGTTCCCGTACTTCACAACTGAAATTTCTTCGACTTACATAATGTAATGTTTACGTTGCTTATACAATACGCTGTTACGTTGTTGCATGTTTATAACTATTTGTTTTATAATTATTTTTATATGTGTTTGCAATGTTGTGTAGCAGTGATGTCTGTTTTGCATGTCTAATGGTTCGAGAGCCTCACGTAACATATTAGGCAGCTTTATCGTTGTAAGTGGCAGTGTCCTTTATGATAGGCTGCCAGCTTCGGCAATGACGAGACACTTTCGAGAGCCTCGCGTAATATGTTAGGCTCCTTTATCGTTGTGTGCGGTGGCGACCTTTATGATAGGTTTCCAGCTTCGTCAGTGACGAGACTGTTTCGAGAGCCTCGTGTATAATGTTTGGTATCTTTATCCTTGTGTGCAGGTAGTGACCTTCATGATAAGCACGGCTCTGCGATATTTTTTTGTGGGAGGGGGGGGGGCGATGCGTATGTTATGAATTTGACGACTGTATCTTAAACGGTTTGGAAATTATAGTCAAATATGCTTATAAGTTCGCACAGGACATAAATGCATATGCAGTCATTTTAGTTGTTGGGGTGGATGTCTCTGCTATGAATTTGGTGACTGTATCTTGAACGGTTCGGGAATTTCAGATAACTGTGCTTATAAGTATGCATAGGCCATAAATGACTGTGATAATTGACTTTATCGCAGGTGATGTCTATGTTACGAATTTGGCGACTTTATCTTAAACGGGTGGTAAATTACGACCAACTATGCTTATAAGTTCGCATAGAGCTTAAATGACCATGCGATCATTTTCGTTTTCGAGAGTGATGTCTATGTTACAAATTTGACGGTTGTATCTTTCGCGCTGGCTGACGCTGCTCGAGAGCGAGTGTTATCACAGACTACTACTGTAGCCCCCGGCTACTGACCGAGAATTATTTTGTTTCCGCTCGAGGGCCGGCAGGTGTGTGCATGTGTGCGTGCGTGTGTGTGTTCGTGTGTGTGTGTGCGTATGTGCGCGGGTGTTCGTGTGTGTATGTGTGCGTGTATGTGCACGTGTTTATGCATGTGTGCACATGCGTGTGTGTACGCGTGCATGTTCTCATGTGTGTATGTGTGTGTGCGAATGTTTGTTTGCAGCGCAGCTGTCGCCGTGGTGAGCTGGTGGAGTCGTCGTAGGAAGCCTCAGAAAGAGTGAGCATGAAGTTTGAAAACTGTCACCACTGCTGTCCCGAAGAAGCGAGTCGTCTACCCACCATCTCACTGCAGCCCCCCAGGAACATGGCGTCGTCGTAGGGAGCCTTGAAATGCATGAGCATAGTGTCACCGCCGCTGTCCCTACGAAGTGAATCGTATACCCACATCACCGTGGCCCCCCAGGAAGGTGGAGTCGTCGTATGGAGCCTCGGAATGCGTGAGCATGAAGTTTAAATACTGTTACCACCGCCACCCCAAGAAACGAGTCGTATACCCACCAGACCACCGAGGCCCCAAGAAATGAGTCGTCTACCCACCACACGACTGCGACCCCCAATAAGCCAGTCGTCTACCTACTACACCACCGTGGTCCCCAAGAAGTGAGTCATCTATCCCCCACGCCACCGCGGCCCCCAGGAAGGTGTGTCGTCGTAGGGAGCCTCGGAATGCGTGAGCATGAAGTTTGATGTCTACCCACACCACCGCGGCCCCAGGTTGGTGGTGCCATTGTAGGGAGCCTCCGAATGTGTGAGCATGAAATTTGAATACTGTCACCACCGTGGCCCCAGGAAGCGAGTCGTCTATCCAACACACCACCGCGGCCCCCAAGAAGTGAGTCGTCTATCCACCGCACCACCGCGTCTCCTAGCATGGAATGCAAGAGCGTGTAGTAGGAACCAGTCGGGACATTGTGGCAGGGATTTGGGAAGACTCGGAAAAAACCTCCTACCATGAAATAGGGAAGAGATTAGGGGGGAATGCAAGAGTTTGAAGTAGGGACCGGCCAGGGCTTTGGGGCAGGGATCACCCACCTTGGAATGCAAGAGCATGAAGTATATGATCCAGTAGGAATGAATGAAATGATAATTGAATTTGGGAAGACTCTGAGGAAACCCGATTTTTCCAAAAATTGTAACATTTGTCGTCTCCCACGTCCCCCGCCTTAGGTCCTTGCCCTAGAACCGGTCATTTCTTCTGCTACGAGAACCTTGCGTAGCCAATCAGAGACGAGAGCTTTGCATACCTGCTTGCACATTCCGGCTGACATTGCACAATTGGAAAATATTAGCATATGTTTGGCAAATTTGACTTTGACCTTTGACCTTGGCAACGTCATTCAAGATGGCCACCGCTCGTCCCCTTGTCACCCGCCACCCGCCCTTGACACAGAACCTACATTTTCCTAGTACTTAATTACACTTATTTCTAAAGTTACAACTTGATGAAACTCACGTTTTGATTTTCATACATCGAAAGCGGAAATGTGGTAACTACGCGATAGTTGCACAGATGCACTCCAAAAACCATACCCTCCCTACTTCTTGGCTATCGCGTTTAAATATTTACTTTATTTTGGGTTGCCGTAATCAGTTAAAAACATACGGCAACATATTATAATTTTATAATTAATGTATTAGTGTGTGGCTGTAAAATAAATTTGTATCCGGGTGAAGCCGGGCCGGTTCGCTAGTGACTTATATAGTTTTCAACCACGCCGGGTAGCTTCTTTCAAAATGGCTGCCATTTTTAAAACTTGGGGTGACATGTCATATTTTCGGATTTGCACCAAATTTTGTATGCTGACAGAACATCGTGTAAACATTGTATTTTACGATGGATATCGTTGTTTGTCAGATATATTTAGTAAAATAGCACCACACGAAGAATTAAAGATTTTATATTATAGCCTATCTCGAAAACTGATGAATCTATTCTTGCCAAATAAAGGAGGTAAGTAATGCTATTAAAGGCCAGGTAAAATTTAGTTATTCACCTTTGTTAGGTACATGTTATCAAAATAGCAGGCATACAAATATTTTNTTAAAGGCCAGGTAAAATTTAGTTATTCACCTTTGTTAGGTACATGTTATCAAAATAGCAGGCATACAAATATTTTCGGTTTATTCTGTATATCTCTCATACCATTAAACGAATTTTTACCAAATTTCGTAAACTTAAAGTATATATTACAAATATCATATATACCTAGACGTAACCACTTTGTCGTCCATTTTAGAAGATAGCGCTGTACCAATAAAAAGGTATTATGTCATATCTCGGAAAAAAATAACTGATTCCTACCAAATTTAGCAATCAAGTAGTACTAACTCAGGTGATGTTAAGTGATATGTTTTAAGAATGATCTGAAATTTATTTTCAAAATGGCGCCATATGGATTTTAAGTTTATAATGCTATATCATCTAAACAAAGTAATCAATTCCAACATTACTTTGAATGCTGGCAGTAGATATTACACCTATCAACTGCATATACATGGAGCATCATTTGTGCACCATTTTGTAAGATAGTGCCATCAGAATAAATATATTTTTTATGTCCTATCTCGAGAAATAATTGACATATTCTTATCAAATTTGGCTAACAAGTAGTAATGAGGCAGATAAAGTTAAATTGCATGTTTTAAGTATATCAGAAAATTATTTTCAAAATAGTGGCCGAATAGCCAATTTTAGCTTAGAATGCTCTATTATCAAAAATCATGGAATAATTTTCAACTTTATTTGGTATGTTGGAACTAGATATTACATCAACAGTGTCTACATGGAGCACCTTTTGTCCTCTTTTGTAAGATAGTACAATGCAAATAAATTAAGTTTTTTTCTTGTATCTAGGGAAACAATTGATAAATTCCTACCAAATTTGGCAAACGAATAGTTATGTAGCAGGTGGTGTAAACTGGCAGGCTTTAAGTAGGCTAGGCACTTCTTTTCAAAGTTGTGGCTATATAAATATTTCAGGTCACTATATTTTACTAACGGAACAATTCCATTACACCTTTGTATACTGGCAATACTTATTACAACTATCAAGTTTGTCTATGCAGAGCCTGATTTCTCTGCCATTTTATAAGATAGTCTTTCCAATATAATTAAAGTTTTCATCTCATATCACGGGAAATTATCTACCCATTCTTACAAAATTTGGCGAAGTTTTTGTCCTGTGGGAGGCCATATTAATATACGTATTTTTAAGTATGACACTCTTATATTTAGAATGAAGGCTGCAAAATCATAACAGTTTCGTGTGTTATATTTCTGAAACTATGCAGTCTTTTTTAACTTAACATTGTATATATGCACTATACAATAACGGAGTGTGCTACGACATAACTATATTGTATCTTATTTAATAAGATCGCCATTTTAAAATTATACACGTTTTATGCTATATCTCGAGGACCAATCAATCGTTTCCCAGCAAATGTAACATTGGAATATTTCAACTAATTTGTACCGAATTGTAAATATCATAAATGCTACAGAAGGGCATGTAGATTTTCATGATTTATGTGGGCCCGACAACGATGTACAAAATGGTGGCTTCATAAATAATAAAGGTAAGTTTGCCGCATATATTAAACAATTTAATCAAATTCAACCAAAATTTGCATGTAGACAGTATATATTAGAAGCATCGTATACAGAGCCTCTCAGTTTCGAAATTTTTGTATGATAGCATCAAATAAGAACATGAAATTTTTAATGCAATAACTCAAGTACCAAAAAAACCGATTTCCACTAAATTCCTCACACAAGTAGCGCTATGTTATGCCAGGTAAGCTTCCAATATTTTAAGTGACTTAGTCACTTATTTTCAAAATGGTGTCTCTGTAATCATTGCAGTTTATTAAAACGTATTATTCTAAACATTCTACTGATTAAATGCGAAGTTCATGCTCCGAATTCGACCTCCGTAATGCAATGGATTGTACGCTAGCTTATTGTACGAGGTTTTCTGGGTTCAAGTCCCTGATAAGGCACGTGAGTATTTTTTATTATCTCCCTAGTGTTGCATAAGTTTATGGTTTCATTTCTAACGTTAATACTTTCAAAAAGAAATCACGCCCTACATACCAATTCAGTTTTTGTGAACTTTTTTAAACTTTAATTATTACCAGCTAATTAATATCCAATAATCCTGTTCAACGTCCAGCCCAAACATATTTTCGAAAATCTGATGTTTGTGGTAGTATTTCCGTTTTTACATTTTTTTTTTGAATATTGTAAAATCCCGTTATTTGATTATACTGTAGTTATAGGTCTGAAATGCAAATTCTTGGATTTAGTTGTTAGTTTGTATACAAACATTAGTAAATATTTTAATATTAACTTTAAAATACTTACATAGTATTCAGTTATCATAAGTTATCTCAAATTTCTTTGGTTTTGATAAATTAATAAAATATTGAGTTTATAATAGATTAGTATAGTTTACTATACCACAAATTTGTAATCTACTCTCGATGGCGTTATGAACAAAATAAATGAATTAGTAACTATATTTATACGGCTTATATACCTATAAGCAGAAAATAAAAACATTTAACTGTCGTAATTTTTATTCCTTTATATGATTCTCGTATATTAACCCATAACATGGTAAATATCCATTGTGGTCGTTTTTACTTTGTTAGTATTATAGTAGTATAGAGCTGTAGTGTTAATTACATCATCTTTCCTTAACATATATATAAATTAAATAATTTTTAATGCAGCTATGTCCTATAATTATTTTGTTTTCATACTAAACTTTGGTACTGCCCTTTTTATTTACTATTTGAAAATAAGAAGTAATTTTGACTTTTTAATGGTAAAAATGTATATTAGTATATAATTATAAAACAAATTTGTTTAAGGTAAAATTGTAATATATTATGTAACTAATTTTCAATACAGTTATTTTTATTCAACTGTGGGAAATGACATTGCTTTTAAAATGGTTTTCATTCTTACAATTTTTCTAATATTTGTGTGTATCCATAGTATTTTTAGGAGGTAAAAATAAATTAATATATTTATTATATTTTCATACAGTGTACACTTTATATGCATTTACCATAAAACGATGGCCGAAACACCAACTGCTTCAAAGGACTAAAGCTTTCATTAATTATTGGCGTAGAGAATTATTCAATAGGTAATTTTGAGTTTTCAACGAAACTTTTTGGTTGTGTTACATTTATGGTGGTACCATATATCAACCTAGGGTACATAAAAAAAAACGTTTGTGCGATTCTAAACACGCCCATTTGCAAAAAAAAAGTTGATTCCTCTGAAGGTGCCATCGCAGAGGCACGTTGGTACACGCACATGACATAATAGTATGTACACAGAAAACATCAAATTATTGTACCACATCAGGCATGTATCACAGGGGACTAGTACTTGCAGGATGCACTAGGTATGGTGTTGGACCTACCGTAGCATGGAGACAGGCGGCGATTTGGTCGGGCATGGAGCCATACAGATGTAGGATGATCTCCTGAGGAATACCCTGCCCCAACTGGTGCAACTGACCCTGCAGATACATCGTAGTTGCCGCTGGTCCAAGTTGCCATCCATACTGGTCCCAAACGTTTTCAATGGGCAAGAGATCTGGCGAACTTGCTGGCCAAGGAAGCATGTGAACATCACGAAGGCAGACCAGAGATACCCGTGCTGTGTGAGGGCGGGTATTGTCATGCTGTAAAATGGGGTTGTCAAGCTGCACCAGGAATAGGAGCGCACATGGTCGCAGGATTTCCTGGATGTATCACCGAGCCTTCAGAGTTCCTTCAGTCACGACCAGCGAGGAGCGTGAGTCGTAGGAAATGCCACCCCACGCCATGACACCTCTCGTTAGGGCGGTGTGTCACTCTGCAATGCCTCCAGAGTAGAACTAGGCGGTCGTCTGTATTCAGACTGAACCGTGATTTGTCGCTGAAAAACACTCGTCGACAATCCGCAAGATGCCATGCTGCCTGTTCCCAAGAGAAATCAACATGTGCTCGGTGATTATCAAGTTGTGATGGCAGACGTCGTAAGAAAAGCCGCGACGACAGATCCCGCTCTGCTAGCCACATGGACATGGTACTGGTGGACATAGACGTATGCCCAGATGTAGTGACATGTCCCTGAATGGTGCACAGCAACGCCTGTGGAGTGCTTACAGCCTGTCGCACGATGAAACGATCCTCCCTGCTGGGGGTCCGCCAGGCGCGTGTACTCACTTGTCCCCACTGCGTCCAACACTGACTCACAGTCTAGGCAGAACGGTTCGAGCGGCAAGCAATGCGCAGAAACGCTCAACCTGCCTCTCGAAGGTCGACGATGCGTCCTCTCTCTAACTCATCCAGCTGAGAAAAGGCTTGTCGAATGCGCCGTCAGGACATGCTGCGTGTTCACTGAACTTGGGTCTGTGGCTCACTTTGCTAATAAGAAGTTATTCGGTTTCTTGTAATTATGAATGATGGAAGTACTTGTATGCCCCTTAGTGGCACATCTGCACGAGCATACTGCATTAAACGCAAATGGGACACATGTCGGCCTATGACGATACTGTGTGGCAATATTTGTTGTGTGTGTGTATATACATACATACACACACACTACGTAGTTTTGATTTCCATTGGCTTTAGGGAATAGTTTATATCACAATGTAAAATGTTACTGCGCAAGAAGACTTGGTCTTATCTAGATTAGTATTGCCGGTTGAAAACGGGTAATCCTACAAGTGTCTTGGGGAATTAGACAACCCGAAAACGAAACAGGAGAAAATAAAACATATTTAACAAGAAAACCCGCTTATGACAAAAGAGTACAAATGTAGTATAATTTATAGATAGTAGGTTGAACTAAAAAGCGGGAAACAAGTTTTATTTTTATAAAACATATCATAAAGTAGAGCTATTTAGAGATTCAAAACATTTACGTAGAAATAATTACAAACTGCAGGCTGTATTTAATATAAATATCTGCGGGCACATTTTTAACCATAAATTTGTGAATCACCTAGAGCACTACCATATTCACCTGCTAATACAATGGCTTGACAGTATGTTTATATTGTGTTTTTCGGCAAATATTAGCTCTTATTCACTGCAATAAAACTAAACTTTATTTTAAATATTTCAAAATCATTAAAACTAGAAATTTTCAGTTTATAAAACCTTTTTTCTTTAGTTTTTTTAGTGAATCAACAAACATATTCTAAAGTGATGAAAAGATGAAATAAGACACATTACAGAATATTATTATAAAAAAGTTAAACAGAAGACATCACAGAATCCTAGGCTAAAGTGACTGCTGAAAGAGAAGGAATGTTTTTAAATACATAATATTACGACTTACCGAAAATAAATGTTTTCAAGTCTTAGAGCTTTATTTTCTTGTTTCCTAATGATATTGTTTTATTGGAATTGTTTACACCATTATAAAGCATCAGTGAATGTACAAAAAACTTTGTTGCTATACTTTTCGTAAAAAAAATAGAAAAAACTCTCAAACTGCATTTTCTTACGAAGGCAAAAAAATAACCCGACTACTCTATAGCCAACTAAATTAATGTCAGTCGTGGACTAAGCTGATTTTGTTACAACACATTCTGCAATTATAGAAATCAGATTCATCGAGGTAATAAAACGCTTTATTCGCTTCTAACCAAACATTTATCAAACTATACCATAATATTTATATTGTTTACAGTAACCAAGCCTATTAGCTGAACGTACTTTTAAAATAGTTGTGCATATTAAATACACATAGATGATGTTGGAAAAACAAAATACTTGTTATCTCAACATATTATATTTGAATAATTTATTCGGTTGAGAAGAATTACTGCAGATATGTTTAATCAATAAATATTGTTCATTGTAAAAAAGTATACTTATCAAACACATTTATTTGATATCTGCAAAGAAATATTTCCCTCAGTATTATTCAAGTACGTCGAACCACTTTCGTAATATCGCTGGCAACATCGCTGTAAACTCTCAAGTCATTGTTGTTGTTGCTAACAGAGATTTTTTTCAAGAAGTTGACGCTATTTCCCACCTGTGGTATACATGGTGGTTTATAGGGTCGTAGTTAATTCCTCCAGGCACAGATTATAAGGTACCTTGAAGGTTGAGGGTATTTCAATAAGGTAGTCTTTTCGCGTTTCACTTAACTGGATAAATATATTGTCTCGAGTTTAAAAAAAACAACATACACAAACACTTCCGAGGTGTGGTACTCTAAGTTGGCTACTTGTATTAACTGGGGGTGATGTCGTGGTGGAGGGGGGGCTTCTCTGGACGGTGACTTGATACTTAACTACTCTGCTATTGGTGCTGGTAGGTTCTCTGCTATGGGTGAGCCCCGGCGATGTGGGTGGTCTTGGAAAAGGCCCGCTTTTGGTGCTGTCTCCCCCTGGACTGCTGTTCTGGGCTCGTTCTCTTGTCTTCTCGCGATTCCTTGACGCAACTCTTTCCTCGGTGCGGTGATAATGAACTGTGTCCCTCTTATCAAGAAAATTGGCTTATATGCTCTCCAGCCTCCCTCCCTAACTGTCTGCACGTGTCTCTCTTATTATGGGAAGGGAGGAGGTGGTTTCCTTCAGTACAAAACCCTTCAGCCACGTGCCATGGCTCGTGAAGGTTCGGGGGCGGGAGAAGTGGTGATCTGCCCCTTGAATTTACCATCTCAGCTTATTTTTCTGCAGTTTGACTACAAGGGTGGTAAGGGTGAGGAGTATTCGTGGTCCCCACTTTCAATTGGTCAGCCGTTTTCTCAGGCGTGAAGCTAGAGGTGCTCTTGCTTGGCTCTGCAATTTCTCCCGCTTTCCTACGTATTTACGTAGCACTTTCCGGGTGCTCCGGCGATATGCCAGCTCTTACTCGGCACAACCTTCACACGTGTAACTGCGATCCTTTCTGGCTGTCCACGTGCCTCGTGACATGTGTCAACCGGTAGGCGCTCGCCAAGGGGTTCAGCGAGGCTTCTACTCCAAAATGTGTTACACGACAAAGTTGTCTTCAAGAATCTATACCATTAATCAAGAACGGAAGTTTGAGGTTTTTTTTTAAAGGGCACAGCGCCCCTCCCTTAAGGGGTAGAAGGCTGGAACAAAGTTCGTGCACACCACTGAACCTTCCTCTTTCGATCCCCCCACACCCCCCCCCTTACTCAACCCCCTAGGAGGAGTTACGACGACAAGGGGGGTGTGTTTTTGAACTTGGGTTAAGGCTGGAAGTCGCATTTTTCGGCCGATTTCGCCGTGATTTGAGGGAGGATTATCTCTTTGGACCTTCCCTCGGCCAATGGGTCAGTTATGCCCTTTGGGAAAATGTCAGTACCCCCGGGGGAGGGGGGAATTAGGTTTTTCGGCTCTTGAAGCCACAGTTTTTTGCCAATTTCGATGGGATTTGAGGGAAGGCTGTTGTCTTTGGACCTTCCCTCGGCCTCTGGGTCAGTTATGCCCTTTTGGAAGAATATCTATACCCCTGGGGGGGGGAGGGAATTAAGTTTTCCGGGCCTTAAAGCCACAGTTTTCGGCCGCTTTCGATGGGATTTGAGGGAAGGCTGTTGTCTTTGGACCTTCCCTCGGCTGCTGGGTCAGTTATGCCCTTTTGGGAGAATGTAGGTCCCCTGGGGAGGGGGGAGGAGGGGAATTATGTTTACCGGGCTTTGCACACAATGTGAAGCAGGGATGATATAGAACGTGACGGAGATTGCGTGTATCATTTATACATGTTTAGTGACTTATTAAGACAGGTTATGTGGCTGGGCTACTTTTTAGCCTTGCCTGATACATAACATGACGGAGAACGCGTGTATCATTGTGCCCGGTGGTTTGGGGCCAAATTGCAACCATGGCTCTCCCAGGCCTCAATGGGACGTTTGTAATGCTGCCTGCATCTCATGTGGTCACATATGTGATGTTGCCCGTCCCAAGCCCGGATAAATGAAAAACCACTGCTTATGTTCAAAAACTTAAAGCAATTTCTACTGGATGACACATCAGACGGTGTCGAGGCTTCTGAGAACAGAGCGCTCATACACATACAGCTGAGGCTGAGTTTCTTCAACAAAAGCCTCGCTGATTTCGGCCTACCCAGACCAAATTTATTGCGTGTCCACGACTTGCCACAGTACGAGGTCGAAACTGAACACGACGAAGGTGAACGCCTGCGTTCCCTTCTTAATGAAGACCAGGCAGGCAGTTGCCTTCGGAGAGGCCATGGCTGCAGTGGCTGATGCTGATTGTGGTGGTGAACCCCGCTGCAGAGTATTTTTCGTTGATGGTCCTGAAGGCTCGGGGAAGACCTTCTTGTACAACTGCATAATTCATTGCCTACGGGCTGAAGACAAAGTTTTGTGCCCCGTAGCCTGGACAGGCATAGTGTCTTTACTGCTGTCGGGAAAGAGCATATCACACGCCTTATTTAAATTACCAGTGCCTGTGATGCAAGGCTCTGTGTGTGGAATCTCGGCACAATCGCCAGAAGCCGAGCTGTTGAGGAGTTGCAGCCTCATAATTTGGGACGAGGCGCCCATGGCCCCAAAGGAGGCTCTGCATTGTGGGGACCGACTCTTGCGGGACGTTACCAACAACGATACCACCAAGTTCGGAGGAAAGGTGTTGCTCCTGGGAGGCGACTTCCGGCAAGTGTTACCTGTAGTCACCCGCGGAGGCCGCGCGGACAAAGTTAATGCGTGCCTGAAGAACTCACCGCTGTGGCCGTATTGCAAACAACTGCGCCTCAGGACCAACATGAGGGTGAATCAAGGCCAAGAAGAATTCCAGCAGTTCCTGCTGAGAATCGGTGAGGGGAACCTTCCGCCCATCTCCGGCCTGCCCGAAGGATACATCCAGCTTCCTGACATGTTGGTTCTTCCCCAGAATGGTGACATCTGCAGCCACGTCTTCGGACATGAGGTGCTCACTGAGGAGGTACTGAATGGTGTCCAAGTGTTTCTACTATTGCTGTGCATTGACAGAGTGGTTGCATTTGCTACATAAAGTGTGTGCTTTTTTGTTATTGCAGGTCATAAGCGCGAGGGCGATCCTCTGCCCGAGGAATGACGACGTCGATGAAATCAATGCCACAATGGTGTCCCGCTTGGGAGGGGAAAGCAGGACGTTCCTCAGCCAAGACCAGCTGGAGGATAGCGAAGGCGACATTATGATTGTCCCTGTTGAGTTTCTCAACTCGCTTACCATTGCATCATTGCCGCCCCATTCTCTCACCCTCGCAGTTGGTTGCTGCATAATGCTTATTAGAAACCTTGACACTAAGCACGGTCTCTGCAATGGGACAAGGTTGTTGGTGGTCAACCTCTCAGAATACATTATTGATGCTAAGATCATCACCGGCTCCTACAAGGGCGACAGGGCCTACATTCCAAAAATAAAATTGTTGTCGTCACCTGCTGACTTCCCGTTCTCATTTAGTCGCACGCAATTTCCTGTCCACTTGGCATTTGCCATGACTGTTAATAAAAGCCAAGGTCAGATGTTCGACCGTATTGGCATCTATCTACCGCATCCTGTGTTTAGCCACGGACAGCTGTACGTGGCTCTGTCCCGTGCCAAGAGTTTCGACTCTGTGTCGGTGCTTGCTAAACATTCACCAGGTATCGTCCTGCCAAAACATCTTCAAAAGAAAACGTTCACTCTGAACATGGTGTTCCCAGAAATTCTTGCTTAACCTAACCTTAAACAAAACCACCTTCTTCCTTCTTATGAATACAACTTTTCGCATCATTTTAACACAAATTATTCTTCAAATTAACAACCTCTCCCTTTGTCCGCCTGCTACAGGCAAATTAACATATCTACTGCTATGACCTCCTCAGNCTGAACATGGTGTTCCCAGAAATTCTTGCTTAACCTAACCTTAAACAAAACCACCTTCTTCCTTCTTATGAATACAACTTTTCGCATCATTTTAACACAAATTGTTCTTCAAATTAACAACCTCTCCCTTTGTCCGCCTGCTACAGGCAAATTAACATATCTACTGCTATGACCTCCTCAGTGGCACGTCGTCCTTTGCTCAAGTCCGTCGACTCTTCTGTGTAGCTGGCCAACGACATGTGGAAGGGTCCTCGGCACTGCAGCTTCATTGTCTACGATAGGTGGGTACATGTTACTTTCTCCATTTCCGCGACAGAACACACTCTCTTCTCGCAACACGTACACCAAATATTAAATGTTCACTTGCCCACAAACGAATACACATTACAACACTTGATTCATCACCCGTAATGCAGCCTGCATCACTGTATGTTAGCATGGTTCACATGCAGTGGTGTTGCCGGTCCCAAGCCCGGGTAAATGCAGAGGGAAGGTGAAGCTAACGCGCCATGACATGAGATGCGACGTTAGCACACTTTGGAGGTGTGGCGATGGTTTTAGCCCTCCATAAGGTAAGTTCAGACGTGGTTCCTGCTCACCCAAGGAGGATATGCAATGGTTTCAGCCCTCCGAACGTAGACCGATGTGGTTCCTGTCCTACACTTAAAAAGGTGATGTCAGATGTGGTTCCTGCTCACCTTAACCCTTCATTAAGCCATGGGTGCATGAAGACAGATGTGGTGCCTGTTATCAATCGTAAAATGTAGGCGACGTAGAGTGCAAGTCGCCAAACAATGTCTTCTCCAAGGTAGAACTCAAGGCATTCATTGCCGAAAAATATATATTTGTGACGATACACAAAGCAGTAACCGCGGCCGCTGCAGCCAGCTGGGAAATGATTAATACCATCTCCCTCGAAGAAAGTAAGGTGAACTCAGATGTGGTTCCTTCTCACCTTAACCCTTCATTAAGCCATGGGTGCATGTAGACAGATGTGGTGCCTGTTCTCAATCGTAAAATGTAAGCGACTTTGAAGGCAAGTCGCAAAGTATTGCCTCATCCAAGGTACTACCAAAGGAATTCATCGCCTACAATCTTTTCTTTGTGAGGAAGCACAAAGGAGTATCTGCGGCTGCTGTAGCCCACTGGGAAATGATCAATACCATCTCCCTCAAAGAATGTAGACAGAAGTTGTTCCTGTTCTATTCTTAAAAACAAATTGAGTGAATTCAGAAGTGGTTCCTGTTCACTTACACACTTCATTAAAGTATGGGTGCATGTAGACAGATGTGGTTCCTGTCTTACAGTTATATTGTTCGTGGTTTTTCTATTGTTACACATTGTCTTTGTAAAAATTCCGATCAGGTTGTTCGTGGTAGTCCTACCGCAAAAATTGTTCGTGGTTGTCCTACCACAAAAGTTGTTCGTGGTAGTCCTATCACAATAGTTTTTCGTGGTTGTCCTACCACAAAAGTTGTTCGTGGTAGTCCTACCACAAAAGTTGTTCGTGGTAGTCCTACCACAAAAGTTGTTCGTGGTAGTCCTATCATAAAAGTTGTTCGTGGTTGCTCCACACTTACACATTGTCTTTGTAGTCAGACACACAAGGAGAGAACAATACCATTGCAGCCCCCTAGGAAACTCTTACACCACATGTGTATACTAACACCTCTACTCTTACATCAAAACAAATTGTCACCCATTTACCTGCCTAACCCAAGAACAGTGAACCCGCGGATTCCGCGGGCCGACCCCTGGTGTTGAATTAATCACTAACTGAATAACAATACATGATTAACACTATTTGCGGTTTCTTCACACTTTTTGAATCAAACTTTTGCAAAACCACCCCACATATGGTGTGTTTGGTTATTTCATAAACATCTCATGTATCACAAGTGTTTTAAGCCTATGTTAGCATGAAAGTATCCTTTTTTGTTAATTTGAACTCTTAATTATGTTTTATGTATAAATTATAATATTTCATTTTTAATTAACATGAATAAAAACAGGGTGAAAATAGGTGTGCTGGTAATGTCGAGTAAGAAATAGTTCTTATGGAAAGTATTATTATTGAAGTGAGTGCGCACGAATGCGGTGCGCTGTAACTTTAATTTCATTTTCTAGAGTAGGTTAAGCATTGTTTGAATGAGGCGGAGGAATATCTTGAAAATACAACGTAAGTAGAGCTTCAGAAAAGTTGGAAGTAAACCAGAATGGACTGTACACGAGTCCTCTGCGTGATGAAGTTTTCATCTTGCTACGCACAACGAGTTGATCACCTCTTGACATTTCTTGATAATCCCGATCAAGCCGAGCGATGTTGGGTGCCGTGAAACTTGAGGAGATCCGCTTAACCTCCTCACACCCTCCTGCAGTTCTTCTGCCCCCCCACCTCCCACCCAGGGGCGTGCAATGGCGTCGTTTCCCGGCGGCGGGGAAGAGCTACCGCCGGCCCGCCAGTCGATTTATCGAGTCGAGGTGCGAGGAAACAAGTGAAAAACGACTGCGAGATTAATACCACGCTCCTATTGAATCATGGGCGCGTTTGGTAGCGCCGCCGGAATCACTTCAATTTCCTTGAGAGTATCAAGAAAGGCTCTGTAAATTACGGAGTTCCTTGTTTAGATTTAGAAGACAAATATTTACGGTTTTCGTGTTTCTCCGCGTTCCCATAGCCTGTTCTATTTGTCAACAGTTTCGCACAGGAAAAAAAAAATTATTATTCTTCGTGCGTGAACAAGCAAGTTGTTTGATAAATTGTTTCAAACAGAACATACATACTTTCAAATTGTATCCTTTATGTTTTACTGATTGCATGATGTATCAGTTTTATTGGCCAATATATTTTGGCAATGGCTGTGTTTTTAAATTCAATAAAATAAATCTGCAAGGACACTATATAACTGTTTCATTATTCCAAAAGAGTTCAACGTATAAGAATAACTGAGAATATTTGTTATTTTCTGGAATTGGTTGGTGGTAAAATGGTTTTTTTTTATAAAAAAAAACCTTTTGCGAATTCTTCTTGAAAAACATTTTTTTTTATCAGAGAATAGTATTCTTCGTAATGTAAAAAAACATTCTGCTATACGACTTACACTTTCCAAACGCAAATTTTGCACTTCACGCCTGAGAAAATTATTTCTTATGAACTAAGATAATAAGCCTTAATTTTTTTCTATTTTTATAGTCTTTGTGAGCACTAGCTGGCATATCAATGCTGGTAATTGTGTATAGTATTTGATAAATATTTTCTGAAAATTATTGTTTTTTAAGATTATTTTTATTAGCTCTCGGAGTAATAATTTAATTCTTAAGACACTATTAATTTAAAAAAAACAATGATTTCACGTTGTTTTCTATTCATTAGAGAACTCAAGAAAATGTCAAGCATGGTTGTTATTATATACTGCCATGAGCGCTAGCCATCTGCAGTATAACGGGTTTTTGTAAAAAGCGAACATGGATGGAATGGTGGGGTGTAAGGAACTGCTCTGACTTCGTATAGTCCGCAATGCAGCCGGCAGGGGAGGTGCGGTAACTGGCTGAACGTTAAGTAGGCTATGCTGAGAGCCCCGGTATGTTTCTTCTTCCAGCCAAGCATGCTACTGACCTTCCTCCAGATGTGAACATCAACACTGCTTTTTACCTTTCCATTTCGACCCATATGTCTATCAAGTTATGCTGTAACTGATAAGAACTTAAGTCTGTTGCCCTTAAGCTATTTGTAACCTTGCCCTGCATAACGTCATAAAAACGAGGCCACCATCTTAAGCATTGCACTTTTAGCTATGGAAAGGTAACACCGTGCCTGAATTTCAAAAATTCGAAATAAAAAACTGAATTTGAAATACTTTTCGTATTTGATGGTGTTTGTTTTATTGACTACATGCAACGATAGTCTATGCAATCTACAGTTTTCGAATACAAAATTTTTGACTGTTTTAGAATAATAACGCACAGAAACCACAAAATAAGAACGTAACAAAATTCTATTTGACATTTATAACATTTAATTGTGCAAAAATATAAAAAACAAAATTAAAAAAAATTCTTTGCTCAATTTTAAACGAAGCTCATTAGAAAAAAACACTAAACTATTTCGTTTAGTTTTTTGGTATTTGCGTCTCGTGCTTGATATTTTGTTAATTTGAAGGCAATTACTTTCGTATATTAACTGTTCTGTGGAGTATATCCCTAAATTTCTGCAAAAAGTAGGCAATTTTTAAATAGTTAAAAGAAAACTGAACCTAATATTGCTGTATTATTCAGTTACCAGCATCCACATAGCTCTTAAATAAAACTAAACACATTAAAATGTATCAAGTAGTTAAAATTCTGTTCTTGATTTCATATTTTAGGAACTTGCACACTGCGAAACCTTATCGAATCACTAACGTTACTCCAAGTACTAAATTCAGTGTTCTCTGCATAAAATACCTGCAGTTAGAGGCAGAGACATTTTCAATAGTGAATTCTAAACATGCCCAAATGCGAACTAGCTACAGCCATTATTGCAGGTGAAAAACATTCCCTCCCATAAGAAACATATCGACAGGAGTCAAGAGATATCTTTAATGTTTATATGTGCGAGTTATTATTTAATTTTGCTAGTTGTATGAGAAACACAGCCTGCTGGCGATATTGATAATAATCGTGATGATGTTTATAAGTGTGTTGATAAATACAATGAAATGTTTGATTATATTGTGAACACTGAATCTACAATCTAATATACATCTAAACAAGCATTCACTACTGTTGCCTTAAAATAACCTCAACCACATATCCCCCACAAACTTATTGTGTTCGAAATTTTTAATATTTTAGAAATCTTATTTTCTGTTTTTAAAACACACAGTGTAAATAAACATAAATTCCCAACTATTTGCATTGTAACTAAAAAAAAAAAATGCAAAAATGTTATGTCAATACAAAAAACCAATACATATGTTCAATATTAATAAAACTAAAATTTGGAAAAACTTAAATTTTTTAAAGGTGAGCGTTTCCCTTTATTTAGGTCATGGGTCGTATTAGGTTTGCTATCTAATTTTCTATGAAGCGCAATATTTTGAACAGTCGCCATTGCTGCACAGTGTAGTCATAGAAAACCAAGTCTTTGTCTTAGTGCTAATCTGTGCTGTCTTAATTTGTGTTGTCCTTGTTTTTTTTTTTTTAGTTTTCCGTTCGATAATTCGTTCTGTAACTTTTCTGTTTTATATTTTTATATTAATCTGATAAAATTCTCTGTGGAATTTGGAGCTTGAGCAGTGGGCACGAGCAAAAGAAGCTCATATACTTACCTTAAAACAGTGCTTTTTAATCTATTAAGTTATAGAGTACTGTTTGAAATGTATGTATTTAATTTCAGAATGTCACACAACCACAATCACACGATGAATCAGATATAGACGTGCGGAATCAGGCGAGAGTGCCGCAACAAACATCAATGGTTGCTACTATTCCTCGAAAGTATAAAATTCCAGCCCCAAAGTGAAAGCCGGATGTCATAGCTGAAGAAGCATACGTGGTCATGAAAATACCATCTGGTAAAGTGGGGAAACGAGACGAATTTGAAGTGTTTGGTGAGCATGATTGGTCATTCCTTGGGAAACCTAACTAGGAGAACAAGTAACAACTATGCCAAAATCCAAATTAATAACTTTGACAACAAAGCTGAGATGGATGACCAACTACCAACCAACAAGCAGCACGCTATGTTTCTTTATACCCCCCCCCACCATGTATCTACACTTAGCCCGCGTGATACAACACCAGTTCCATCAACTCATACAGGTGGAGATGATATGTACGAGGGTTATTCCGAAAGTAAGGTCCGAATTGCCGTAGCTAATCGAATGTCGCGCGAACATTGTAACGCGCATGCGCACCTACTCCCGGCATGCCTTGCTCGTCAAACGACGACATTTGCATTGGTATTGTTGCAGTGTGCTGTTTACAGTGTCAGTTCAAAATGTTTAAAACAATTGATCAGCCCACCGACTGCGAAATACGGTCAGTGATTCGGTTTTTGACAGCAACGAACGTTTCAGCAGCGGAAGTTCATTGACAGATAAGTCAAGTGTATGGCCCCAATGCGATGAGTGACAGCAAAGTGCGTAAGTGGATAAGAGCTTTCAAGGACGGACGGGAAAATGTCCATGATGAACCGCGATCAGGCCGACCATCAGTGATCACAGAAGATTTGGTCAAAGCTGTGGACGAAAAGATTCGTGAAGACCGGCGATTCACAATTTCAACTTTAGAATTGGAATTTCCGAATTTGGGCAGAACAACTTTGGACTAAATTATTTCTAAAAATTTGAATTTTCACAAATTGTGCGCACGTTGAGTTCCCAGGCTGCTTACTGAGGAACGCCAAATGAAAATAATGGCTTGTGCTCTTGATGTTTTGGACCAATATCATAAGGAAGTTGATCAATTTTTAGATAAGATTATCACAGGGGGCGAGACGTGGGTTTCTCACATGATCCCAGAGTCTAAACGTCACTCAATTGAATGGCGTCACCCGACATCACCAGTCAAAGTCAAGGCCAAGCGTACAATCTCAACATGCAAGGTTATGGCAACCGTGTTTTGGGATAGACGTGTTAGTCGGGTAGTTGCACCAAATGACAACAATCAATGCAGCCGCTTACTGCGCTACCCAGACTAAACTTCGACGTGCAATACGAAATAAGCGACGTGGCCTTCTGAAGTCTGGAGTTTTGTTGCTGCATGACAATGCCAGACCCCATTCTGCCATTCACACTCAAAATCTGATCAGATCTTTTGGATGGGAACAGATTGACCACCCACCGTACAATCCAGACATGGCGCCGAGCGATTTTCACTTGGTCCCCTACCTAATGGCAAACGCCTTTAGGTAGGCAATCCCTTCGCCACAGATGACGAGGTGAAAGAAGCAGTTACAGACTCGTTATCCTCCAGACTCGTTATCCTCACAGGCGGCAGACGTCTTTGACTCAGGCATATAAAAGCTTGTAGAACGTTATGACAAATGTTTAAACACATATGGAAACTTTGTAGAAACATAGAGAAACATACAAAGAATTAAATGAAAAATGCTTTTTTAAAAAATCTGTGACGGTGTATGTTTTATAAGAAATCGGACCATACTTTCCGAATAACCCTCGTGGTTGGCTACCTCGGTTTGCAAAATGTGTTACTTAATCTGGGAGGAAATGAATAATAACTGTTTCAATGCTGTTTTAATATGGTTTTCTTTGTTAAATACGATACATAGGTTTACATCCTAATAGTTAATTGTTACAAATGTACCACTTATCTAACATGTAAGTATATACCATTATTTAAATACAATGTTTGAAATAATTTTTGTGTACCCACTTTCATTCGGTCATTCAAACAGTCCATAAGGGCTTCACAGACTTGTGGTACAATGTTGGAAATGCTCTGCTTCATATTAAAAAAAAGTAGCTTTACCTTTGATATGAATCTCCACTTGCTAAAAACCTTAATTAACTGCTAGTCTCTTTCTAACCGGTATTTCGTCCCGAAATGATGTTACTTTCCAACCTTTTATAACCGATTTCGTTTATGAAGTATTAAAAATCCGAACTAATCAATCCTGCAAAGGTTTTAAAGTTACCGTGAAATCGAATTTCCTCCATCAATGGATCACTGTCGTCTCTTTAAAGAACTGCTATTGCCGCCTAGTTGTTATGATGGTCGCACCCAGAACTTCCATTTCCTACTTCGAAGTCTAGCCAAAATGACACAAGCAGCTGCTGCGACGAATACTTCCTCTACGCTTCATGCCTACACTATTGGATGATGATAATTTTTTTATAACATGTTTTATAACATTTGCCACAACATGTTATATACCATGTTGAATCACAAGTTGTGTACCATCTCACATCACATGTTATAGAACTTTTCTATAACATTTTTTGTAGCATGTGAACAATACAAAATATTTTGTTATATGGTATGGACGCAGCATTACGCGTTCAAGATCAATAAGCGAGGAAGAAATCCGGGCGACACTAATACACGCGGCTAACGTCCCATTATTCCTACGTAAATTCGCTGAACTAGCTTGCACTGTACTGTGCAAAGTAGATCTGCGACAGTGAGATTTCGTTACACGCGATGAAAGTCCACAGATTTAACTATAGAAGTATTGTAGTATTTTTGTCCTGCTATTGAAGAAAACTGCGTAGACAAGCTCTAAATGTAATACATTTTTTTTACCATTTCTGATTCTTTTCTTTTTGACTACAATATACATTATCAAATAAAATAAAACGGCATAGATAACAGGTTGCTACCCTTTATTGAAAACCTTAGTATTCCCAGAATATTTATTTACTGAGATACGCATATACGCTCAAATAACGACTTTGCAGAAAATATATAAGTTCATAGTCCCCCTAAGAACCAGCTGATTAAAGCGACTACAAATGGTGTCATTTGTTATGGCACCGCTACAAGTTAGTGGTTCTGCCTGTCAAAGTCTGGCCTTCGCAACTGACACATTTTATTGTGCACACTGTCAGGTACGACAATAAGGTGCAGCAGAATATTTTAAAGTCGCATTTATAATATATTATAGTTCAGAGTTTTCGTTATATTTGTAGATTTAACGCTGTTAAAATAAATGTAATTAATGGAAATTGCATAAGCATGAGTGAATTTCGTCCTTGGACGACAGTTTCAGAAGTAAAATTAGAACAAATACGCAAGAATATACACCGAAGAGCCAAAAAAACCGGTACACCTGACTAATATCGTGTAGGCCCCCCGCGAGAACGCATAAGTACCGCAAGACGACGTGGCATGGACTCGACTAATATCTGAAGTTATGCAGGAGGCAATTCCCACCCTGAATCCTGCGGTACAGTCCACAAATCCATAGGAGTGCGAGGTGGCGGAGATCTGTTCTCAACAGCACGTTGCAAGCAATCCCAAATATGCTCAATAATGTTCATGTTTGGTGATTTAGGTGGCCAATAGAAGTGTCTAAAGTCAGAAGAGTGTTCCTGGAGCCACTCAGTAGCAACTCTCGACGTGTGAGGTTTTGCATTCTCCTGCTGGAATTGCCCACGTCCGTCGGAATGCACAATGGATATGAATGGGTGCAGGTGATCGGACATGATGCTAACGTATCTGTCACCTCTCAGAGTCGTATCTAGACGTATCAGGGGTCCCATTTCACGCCAACTGCACACACCCCATACCATGACATAGTCTCCACCAGCTTGAACAGTCTCCTATTGACAAGTAGGGTCCATGACATTCATGAGGATGTCATGATTCATGAGGATGTCACGACCACCCGCCCGATACAATTGGAAACGAGACTCGTCAGACCAGGCAACGTGTTTCCAGTCATAAACAGTCCAATGGCGGTGTTGGCGGGCTCAGGCGTGGCGTAAAGCTTTGTGTCGTGCAGTCAACAACGGTACACGAATAGTCCGTTGAATATTTCGCACGCTGGCACTTGTTGATGCCCCAGCATTGAAATCTGCGCCAATTTGTGAAAGGGTTGCACGTCTGTCACGTTTAATGATTCGTGTCAGTCGTCGTTTGTCCCGTTCGTTTACGATCTTTTTCCGGCCACAGCAATGTCGAAGATTTTATGTTTTACCGGATTTCCAATATTTACGGTACACTGGTGAAATGGTCGTACGCGAAAATCCAAATTTTATCGCTGCCTCGGAGATACTATGTCCCATTTCTCTTTCGCCGACTAGAACACCACGTTCAAACTCACTTAAATCTTGATAACCTTCCATTATAGCAGCAGTAACCGATCTAGCAACTTTGCCAGACGCTTGTTGTCTTATATAGGCGCTGCCGACCGCATCGCGTTACTCTGATTGGTTCCATACCTCTGTTATTTGTATACGCACGCCTATGCCAGTTTTTTTGGCTGTTCAGTGCACTTGTGTGGTCGAAACGTCCCAAGTAGCATACATGATGGTAAATGTTGGCATAGATGAGTGTCAGTATGTATTATATGGTTGGCAATCAGGTCACATAAACAAAAGTNGTTCAGTGTACTTGTGTGGTCGAAACGTCCCAAGTAGCAAACATGATGGTAAATGTTGGCATAGATGAGTGTCAGTATGTATTATATGGTTGGCAATCAGGTCACATAAACAAAAGTGACATTACCTATTTTTTTAAATAATAGATATATGTGTCAATGCCCTCTCTCAATGATTGTTAGATTTGAAAAGGGGTCCCACAAGCAGACGATAAACAAAATTAACTGTGAAAAGATAAGCGGCAATTTATGAGCCATTTATGGCAGATCAACTGTAAATTACTCCTAAAAAAATATTATCAGAAAGTTAAGGAGCCATTTATGGACCGCGAACTTTCGTTTACTGATGGGAACATACAAGCAGCAAACGTGTGAGCCACTCATTGCATTCCAACTGTTAGTTACACAGTCGAACCACATTATTATGACCACCTGCTAGAAGTGCCATTTGCAGCACGTAGTCTATGACGTATGGACTGAGATGTGGGCTGGTGAAGCTGGTATATACTGCGACTGGCAGGCTGGCTGTACAGTGATGATGAGTGGCTGTACACATTGCGCTTCCTGTTGCCATGGGTAAGGAAAGCAATTTAACTAAGTTGCAAAAAGGGATGATCATCGGCTTTCGGGCCAAGGGGGGCAGCATTTCGGAAACAGCAAATTATGTGAAATGTTCAAGTGCCTCTGTGGTAAAGGTGTATCGTGAGTGTACGATTGGTACCATTGAGAATAACCGTCGTGGAAACTGCAGATCTTCACGTGCCATTGATGTCCGAGGCGAACGTCGACTATGGCGGTGGGTGAAGGCCAACCGACAGGCCACAGTGGCACAGCTCACCGTCCAAATGAACTCGGGGGCATCCAGACACGTGTCTACCACACAGTTCAGCGAACCCTTTTGTGAATGGGGCTCCGGAGTAGACGGTGGGTGACTGCAACCTTCTAAAACAGGTACATCGACGACAACGACTGGAATTTGCTCGAGAGTATGGCGACTGGAGCGCTGCTGATTGGCGACGGGTAGTCTTCTCCGATGAGTCAGGTTTTCAGCTGCATAGAACAGATGGACGTCAGCGTGTCTGGCTAGAAACGTTGGAGAACCGACACCCTGCATCCATTGCTGGACGAACACAAGGCGGTGGGAGCAGTGTTACGGTCTGGGGAATTTTCTCAAGGTATTCTGTAGGTCCCATCATCCATGTGTAAGGCACTCTCGATCGATTTGGTTATAAATGAATTCTCAGCGATCATGTCCACCCGTACATGATGATTGTCTTTCCTCGGAAGGATGGGATCTTCCAACAGAATAATGTGTCATGCCACACGGCTAGAAGTGTCCGCACTTAGCTGGAAGAGAACGTTCAAGACTTCAAAGTTCGTCCCAGGCCCCCCAAACAGCCTCAATCTCATTCCAATTGAACATCAGTGAGACAACCTCAATCGTCGTGTTCGCCGTCTGTATTCTCCGCCACGCACCCTTCAACAGTTGTGGGACGCACTGCAGACAGCATGGCTCCAGATAACCGTGGATACCTTTCAGCACCTGACATTTGTCACTGTCAGCTCATCTAGCTGCTGTCCGTGCTGCAAAGGGCGGTTACTCTGGATACTAGCAAGTGGTCATAATAATGTGATTCGACTGTGTAAGTAGCATGCTAATGGGCCATGTATGGCATGTCAATTGTTACTTAATGCTGGGGGAATAATAGAAGCATGCTTATGGGCCTTTTATGGTATGCCAACTGTTGCTTATTACTGAAGAGACATTATCAGCAAGCTAACGCGCAATTTATGGTGAGAGAACTGTTACTACTGAGGACATATTAAAAACAATCTCATGGACCATTTATGGCATGCCGACTGTGAAATAGTAAAAGGCTTATGTGAATGCACATTATTGTTTTATTTGATAGAAATGTGAATTAAAATTATAATGTGGCATGACTAATAATAGGGAAAAAATAGATTATGTACTGGAATACTGCAAAGCAAAACACGTAAAAATATCCCATATTTTTCATTTTAAACGGTACTTGAAAGTAGTCAGAAACTAAAAACAAGTAGTTGTTAATAACAAATGAGACTACTTCCCTCTACATGAGTGAAAATATGAGTGAAAATAAATCTTAGTGAAATTCTTGAAAGCTCAGTTGGTAGGTAGCCATTCACGTCTCGTTAACAGCAATATCATTAGAAATGAAACCAGAAACATGTGAAACAGTACAAGGACAATTAAATACACGAGTGACTGACTCGGGATTCGAAGTAAGAAAAACTCGTACAATTAAGCAAGATTGCTATCAATTGCATCATGGACGTAGGATTCGGAGCATCAACTTCGGATGTAATCAGTCTAATGTTTTGAATGATAGGGTTCACTAAACTGAAATATTTACCCACACATCATTTTGAAAATAAATGCCTGAGCCACTAAAACACATACGTTTAAATGGCCTACCATAACGCTACTTGTGTGAAAAATTTGATTGAAAACGGTTTATTGGTATCCGAGATATGTCATAAAAACCTTATTTTCTTAAATTGTGCTATTTTACCAAATTGCTTTATTAGAGGCTCTGTACATAATGTTTGTAATAGATGATGTCAGAATAAAATTTTGATTTTAATTGTTAAATAGGTATGCCAAACATATGAAAATATTTAAATGGTGGCCATTTTTAAAATCATTGCCTGACCCCATTTAAATCATGTATCTATACTTGGCCGTTTGTAGGCATGTAAAATTTTCTGGAATTTAGTTGAATTATTCCCCAAATGTGACAAAATGTTCAGTTTGCTCATCTGACACTACTTTGCAAAAAGTTCGGAAAATGAATATCTCTTTATGCATATAGGTTTATTGGTCCTCGAGAAATGGCATAAAACCTCAATTGATCATATGTCGATCCTCATAAAAGAAAGGGCGAAATTGTTTTATATTAGCAAATTCTATTATTGACATAGATAAAATATAAAAAGTTAAATTTAAATCTGTTAAATAGTTTCGTAGATATAGCACACTAATCTAAAATTGTTGTATATGCTTTATTCAGACAATAAGAGGCTTAAATACTTAAAACATATAAATAAATATATCCTACTACAGTACAAATTCTACGCCAAATCTGAAAGAAATCGGTTGATTGTTTCCTGAGATATGGCATAAAACTGTATTATTTAATGTGGGGCTATCTTACAAAATGGTGGAGAAATAAGGCGTTGCATTTACCATCTTGATGGATACAACTGATACTTTCATGATACAAAGTTAAGTTGAAATTTGTTTTGCAGTTTCGTAGATGAAAAGTTTGGGGCTAAAATATTTAAAATATGTATTTCTAAACCAATCAAATTGCACAGTTTACATAGCCTGCCATAGTGCTAATTGTCAACCTAATTTTCGTTGTAATAAAATTACATGGTTTCGACGTTTTAACATACAAAACTAAAGTAGCTTTATGGCCGACATTTTTAAAATAAGTATCTGATATACCTTAAACAAATCAGTTTACATCACCCACTGCATACTACTTATTTGCCATATTTGGTGGAAATCGTAAATAGTTTCCCGATATATGACATAAAAACTTTATTTATCTTGTGGCACGATCTTAAAAATTGAGGACAAAAGAGTCCCCATGTAGACACATTTGATATTCATTATGGACTCTCAGCATAAAATGTTAAGTTCGAATTGATTGTATGGATTCGATGATATATCATACTATACTAAAATAACTAGATGGACGCCATATTAAAAACATGCGTCTGACCTACTTGAAACGTATTTGTACACATCAACCTCCAAAGTAATACCTGATTGCGAAATTTGGTAGCAATCTGCCAATTGTATCCAGATTTATTATAGAAACATTTTATTAATTTACGTAGCTCTATCTTACAAATGGCTGACAAAAGTGGTTGTGGTTTTGCTTATTTCATGCTTGTAATAGATACTGTCAGAGTACAAAATATGGTTGAAATTGCTAAAATTTTATGTTAGTTATAAAGAATAAACCTAAAATTTGGACATTGCTACTTCTTTGAAAATAATTGCCTACTAAAGTTCAATCACTCATATTTATCTGTCATATTTCCTACGTGCCAAATTTAGCAAAAATTTGTTCAGCAGTTTTCATGTTATGGCGTAAAATGAAAACTGATAGGAATGTTCTTAATATGAAGTAAATCATCACACCAAACAGTTAAAATATTAAACGAATAATGTTAGTTTTTGAGTAAAAACTAACTTTAAAAAGTACTGAAATATAACAGAAGCTAGGCAGCTGTGTACACGAGTTTGCCGCATATTGGGATGCTCTGATACTCAAAAAAATGCATCAAATCACACACACCTGTGCTAATCGAAGCCAATATTATTGTCAGAAAAATATTTACAGGAATACAATAAACTAATTTACATTTGCCGAAACAGATTTGCTACATAAATTGAAAAGTTATTATTTAATTTATAGTTAAGTAGTTGCAGACAAATGTAAAATTTACAAGTTTCTGGCATAGCTATTATAATTTTAAAGGATTTAATATGAAAGTTTAAGACTAAAACTTACAAAACAATTCAAATAAATGGAAAATCCCATTTCAAATATAATTAATATAAACTTTAGCGCTATCTACCAACCGTATTTTGTTAACACTTTTTTTTATATCATAAAATTACAAGTCTTGTCACCATATTAGATATTTTTGTATTTAAAAAAAATAGAAATTGAGCGAAACTTTTTATCGAATAAAACGTATTTGTGTTTTGTAAAACTAATTATCATGTCCCAACAGATTTAACATGACTGGTTCAGCGTCGGTGACGACATACGAAATGCAACGATGTCAATTTGTAATACCGGTTCCTAGAAATTCCGATACATTTAATTCCGACAGTCGCTACGGTTGTTTCAAAAATACGCATTTTGGGATTCCGACACTCCCTACCGGGATTGAAGTATCGGATCAATCCGCTAGCGTAATCGTTCTGATAGGTTCAGAAATTGGACTCCTGCTTTCCGTTCTCAGACGTCACTCCAGCCAACTAGTAGGGTGGTTCTTAGCACGCTCTCGTTCTCCGAGCACGTCCCTTCTCTCAGGCTGCGGTCACGCGAGATTGAACATGACGCATACCGATTATTGTCTTCTGCGCAGTCCGCAACATTGATTAGCCCTTCTCCAATACGTTCAACCGACACATCCTTTTATAGTAATAAAATACTATGACTGGTTCAAATATATTCTTACTGAATTAAAAACAGTTTAGAAGAAGTGTACACATATCACATAGCACGTGGTACTTATATCAATATCAACTGCATTCTAACCTAAAATTCTCCCCACTTTGTTTTTGATAGGGCTTTTGGCGGAAACACAGTCCAGTGTTGGAACACGGAGAGTGGGTCTAGCGGATCTCGCACCCCATTTACCCTCTACGATCAAACACTTTTCGAGTCACGGTGGTGTAGTGGCTAGACTACTCGCCTCCCATCAAAGCGAACCAATTTCGATTCCCGGCGAGGTCGCCCCCAGATTTTTGCATTGTGGGAATCGTGCTGGACCATGCCGCTGGTCGGCGGGTTCCCGGGAATCTGCTGCTTCCCCAGTTCTTGCAATACGGCGCTGCTCCATACTCACCGCACTTCACCCTCGTCGGCTCTCAAGACCTCGATAGTCTCTCCGCTCCACTCTTACTTCGTAGCAGCCAATGAGAGCGTCACACAGAAGAAAAGTCGTATTGATGTACTTCCGCTAGTAGTTTGCTATTAACAAGAACAGACTGCGATCCAAACAAGTTCGTTGCCAGTATACACAGTTTATGTAAACCACAATTGCGTTTCTAGTTATTTTGACAGTTCCGCTATTTCCAGTAAATCATATTACTTTAAATTGCAGCGAACGTGTCAGCGTGTGAATTGAGCTCGATCGAAACACTGCACAACTAGACAAATAAACACTCGCAGTCTCGATATATGGGTTAGTTAGATAGTGTGCTCTCCCACCGGCTGTTTCGAACATATCGGGTGATCAATCTGGCTGAAACATCATCGGGAACAGAGGCGACCAAACATAATTCATTGCGCGCGCCCGTTGCAATTTCCCCCCGCCTCAGTGCGCTATCCACGACTACAGAATGGATGGAACGGTATCAACCTGGAGAGCGTATAACAGACCAGCTCGCGGACGCAAAAAAAAAAACCATATCTGAGGCACGGTTAAATGAGCACTTTGAAATTTCTGTTTTGTTTCTTCATACAGTTTACTGGCTATCACACTGCTACGCATGGAAAAAAAAAACACCCGGGGCACAGTAACTGGTATTTATGTGTTAATAAAGTGAATTTGCACAATAATTTATAACATTACTGTATTGCTATTAAACGAATGGTTAGTGTAATTTTAATTAAATAAAAAGAAACCAATTAGGTTGTTCGCCAATTTTGAACGTTACATTAACTGAGACGTAAAAACATTGACCACCATATTGCCATTCATTGCGAACATTACGTTATACAAAATACTATGCATATGTTGATATTCTGAATTCCTCAGTTGGCCACGAACTGACTAAAACAATCGTTTTCTCTATGGAACTTTGAAGCTGTGACGATATTCAACTTGCATTGCAGTGATTTTAGTGTTTTAAAAATTTTGCATTGCTCTAAATTAAGTTGGCTATGCAGATCAATACGAAAAGTAACTTTGTATTAATCTGTGTATTAACCCTGAAGACGCTCAATAAGTACCAAGCAGGAATATTACTTGTAAGTCGAACTTTCTCTTCCACAAAATGAGATGAATGGACAACGCAACAATAACCGTGTTGTAATTCCGTTATTTAGTAATTTAAGGTTTGGGAATTTAGTGTGTTGAATTCGAACGACACTGAACAGTGCTACTAGTGTTCAGTTTATGAGCAGCTTCACTAATGTTTCGATGCTTCTTTGTTACTTGGGAAGGAAAAATGAATTTAATGAATTGTCAATAATTTCACTCGGAAATTTATAAAATCGTTTTAGTTACTCGCTCTCTTAAGGGCGCTGCCTACCTTGGCTGCTATCACGAGAGTTTAAGAAGGGTATCAAAGTTACAGAAATTCCTTCCGCTTACACCCAGGCAGGAATCGGGCCCAGACTCGTGGCACACAAAAACATTCCAATTTTGGTTTAACTCATTACGGATAAGCAAAATTACTAAGGTAAACTGGAACCCTTGACTATATCTAGCTCCAAAACTATTAGTATTGAGTCAGAACTGAGATATACTCGTTTCATTTACGAAGGCCATTTTTCTACAGTTCTGAGAAAGTAGGCACTACTTTCTTGTTGTTTTTCTCGTGTATCTCTTCGCCGCTGCTGTTCTGACAGGTGGAAGCCATGCTGTTTGTTAGACAGGCCGTCAGGTAATTCGCGGATATGTACTGCACCACACGAATCTGTGGTCAAAACTAAGTAGAAAATACTCTTACGTAAAAATACATTAGACGCTTCGTTTTCGAGACAAACGCCATGAAAGTTCCAAAAACCATTATAGCAAACAATTAGATAAGTGCGAGGTGATATGGCAATGCTGCAATTAATGTGTAGTCGTAAGACATATGGCAAGGGAAGGAGCCGAACTCAGTAGTGCCATGGAGGTCATGGAGTCCACATGCAGTGAGTACTGGGACATGGCAATGGCCATGGGTGCATCCGGTGGCCAAGCTCTATGCATGCTGTGCATCCAAAATGCGAAAAAGTGCATTGCTGTGGGCAGAGCAAACTTTAGAACAGCTGTTATGACGTTTCAACCTTTTGTATGCTGATGTACGCTGTGCTTGTGGAGTGAAGTCATTTTATCTACTTTAATGTGGTTTTTCTCATAAACTGAGGCCATTGCGCGTTACCACTAAAGAATATTTTCTACTTAGATTTGAACTTAGATTCGGGTGGTGCAGTCCGTACCCACGAATTACCTGACACATCCTGTATGTGTGTATATATGTGTGTGTGCGCGCGCGAAAATATTTGTAAATGATTAATACAGGAAAAATTTACCCCATCACAAATATATATATTTATATTTATATATCTATTGCTGCAACGAAGGAAAAACACACGTCGTGCCACTGTTGTGATGAGAAAATAATTAAATACAAATAACGCACAGAAAACAGCACTACACGGGAAATAGCACAATAATATTCCTTTAAACGAGGTTTAAAGGAATAAAGCGCTGAACGTATACTTTCTCTCGTGGAAACGTAGTAACCGCAGTGTAACCAACCTGGCGTCGATCACGCGCGTGGAGTCTACTGGAACCTTGCTCACAACAGAGCTAGGCGTTTGTCAGATCACGCCTCTGCTTTAAAAATTCATGGGAGTTGGAACTGTTAACAGTACAAACTAGCAATGCCAAAATATTGAAAAAACCGATTATGTTACTGGGATCGCTATATTGTTGTCAATTTTCTAACGGGAATCTCAAATTTGCTTATTTCTTTCCTGTGCGCTATTTTCAGCAAGTGTTGCCAACGTGAACACATGCACAAACATGTTACGAACCAGTTGATCGCAGGCACTGCAAATGGAGTAATTTTTTGTGGCTCTGTTACAAACATTGTGGTTCTGCCTGTCAGGAAACGATTTTCGTAAATGAAACAAAGTTATTTTTGAGTCATTCCAACGTGCAGAATCGCATACCGGTCGCCGTTCAGGCCTTCTCGCTCCGTGGCCATCACATCTTGGCGTGCAGGACCAATACTAGTACACGTCAGGCGTCTTTAGTAGACGATACAAGTTGTATAACTAGAAATGTTGTACGGTAGTATTATTATGGACCTTAAAATTTTGCGGGTCCAGAGTTACTATAGGATCGTTTTTCACATTTTCACAATCTGCACAAATTCCAGTGTACACAAAGTTGCACAGCACACCGTTCTTCTTAACGGAGTGGTGTTTGGAGATTTCAGCGGCTCTTAACATCGAGGTCTGGAGAGCCGATGAAGGTGAAGTGAGGTGAGAATGGAGTAGTGTCAGAATGCAAGGGGGGAACGGGAAATCCCCGAGAAAAGCCGCCGACCAGTGGCATCGTCCGGCACGATTCCCAATATTGAAAATCCGGGAGCGAACCCACCGTGAATCGAATCTCGTTCGCCTAGATGGGATGCCATCAGTCTGACCGGTACAACGTCACAACTCAGAGGGATTCTCGTCTTCAGTGCGGATTGTTTTGAGGCACTTTGTGGAGCACAAACTGCAGTAGTGTCTCACGAGTTGTAGCTGGCGTAGTGTAAACAAATCCGGCGTGTTTTCACAGGTATGCCAATGCGTTTAATTTGATAAGTACGTATATTCATCAACATGCTGTGTTGTGTTTCGCCGATGCCTTAAAACGTGTGGAATGTTACAAGGAAATTAAAACCTCTTAACCAAAACCTTATACTTTTTGTGACATTTAAGTAAACGGATTATAGTTAGGTATATTATCGTAGAATTAAGTTAATTCGATTGTTCCAAGAAAATTAGAACACTTCATATATTCAGGAACAATTGAGTGAATTTATTAATATTAAGTCATCTAACAATTCTTTAAATATTTTCGTTGATATCACCAAAATTGGGCGAATACATCACAAATGTCGATTCACTCAATTTCTTTAGCACACGTACACCATCAGAAAATTCTGGCGTAGCTGCACATATCTCGCAGACGTACAGGTGTTATATAATTGTCTGTTTCCAGATGTATTTGCCAATTTTTCCTGTCTATTATTTTCTAAGAGCCAGATGATGCGAAATATCATAGTTTATACCATAGAAAACCAATTCAGCCAAGAAAATATGGGGAAAATCACTGCGGACTGTTGGAAATTAACGTAATGTTTATAATTTGATTTAAAGTATTTTTTTAAAATAGTATTATATGGTCAGGTGAATGTCGTTATGTGTGTGTGTATGTATGTATTGTGTGTTTTATTGTATGCACGTATGCATTTATGTGGTTATGCATGTATGTACGTATGCATGTATGAACGTATGCGTGTATGTATGTATGCATTCAAGTTTTCAAGTATTTATGTATAAATGTTTGTATTTATGTATCTGTGTGTGAACGTTTGTATGTATGCATGTATGCATGTACTTATGTCTATACGTTCGTATGTATGCTTGTATGTATGTATGCATGTATTCATGCGTGTATGTATGCTTATGCGTGTATGTATGTACGTATATATGCAAGATCGTATGTGTGTATATATGTGTACCTATATAAATCCATGCACGTATGTAGTTTTTCACTTAATATACAAGATGATTCACAAGGAGTTTCCACCACTAACAGGGATTAATCCTTACATAATTTGGAGCAAAATATGTCATATAAATGTGAATCATATTCCCAATATTTTCAGAGTAAGTTGAAACATTTGAAAAATGACGAATAATATATGTAATAACCCTTGCAGAAATCGATACAGTGATGTATTATCCTTCCGTATTTTTTGCAGTTGAGCATTACAATTGTGTCTGTCAAGCTTACAAAAGATGTTCAAAAATGTTTCAGTCTACTTCCATAGACTTGGCGACACGCTTATGATCCCCGCGTGTTGCTGTACGTAGCTGCACACGGCTGTCCTTGAATTTTGTAGCAGCATGCATGATACGCGCAAGTAGTTCCTCGCGTGTTTGTGCAGTCCTTTGGTAAACAATATCCTTCATCTATCCCTAAACGCAATAATCTAGGCATTTCCAATTTATAGAATTATTCTGTAAATATTTCGAATAGGACCCACATTTATATGACATATTTTGCTCCAAATGATGTAAGGATGAATCCCTGTGAGTGGCGGTGAACTCCTCGTGAGTTACTCTGTATATACATTTCTAACAACTTTCCAACAGCTGGGCGGATTGTAGCTGGTGTAGTGTAAACAAATCCGGCGTGTTTTCGCAGTTAGTCCAATTCTTTATTTTGATAAGAATATCAACGCGACGCGACCGCTTGTTCCAGTGATGAGCTAATGGTTTCGAATTCATGATCCAGCTGAGTCGGGCTGTTCTCGTTCTATTTACGTATTTTTTTCTCTTTTTATGATTTTGTGATTTAACCACAGCACTACCGATGAAGCCATCCTTGGTTCAGTGCTGCCGAATTTTGATGCTCGAAATTAACTATTTTCTCATAATAGGTGTTAAAAAGGTTACAAAAATAATGTAATGGTATATTGTGTTGTGGTTTTACAAGAAACGATTGCGTAGTCTAATTATTTAGTGAATGTTACACCAAAATCGTTTGTCGCGACGCAACCTTTAGTATATGCCTTTGTATGTCATTAAAAAACTCGGAAAGTGCAAACATTTCAAGTGCGTGAGAGTGGTCGGAATCTAAAGACGATGTATCAAAATTCCAAAATGCGTGTGTTACATTAATGGAAGTGAGTCGTGCGGTAATTGTTGTTTCTGAATTTTAATGGCAATTGTGTGGTGTAACTGAATAAGAACGTTCATAGTAGACTGTAGACAATGAAAATCCTATCAAAATTTGAATTCAGTGCAGTAATTATTCACACATGATTATGATTACTTAACCGAAATCTAACTATGTCGTGACTTTTTACTCATGCTGTACACACTCTTAGTAGCAATTATTAATTGGTTGTAAGTAATAATACATTAACATTCTCATTTGAATAGTATAAAAAACAAATACATCGTTTTTGGATTAATATCATGAAAGCCATAGATTTATACACTAAGGAAAATGATCGACATCTTATGCATTAATTCGAGAAGGCTTGGCTTTTCGGTCATGGCTGGCGAACTACTGTACAGATATAATAATAAATCTAGTGTTATAAATTTTACTATACCAACATTATAGTCTCTGGGATTTGACTTACTTTTCTCGCTGATATGTATTTTTAACGGAACAATAGCTAAAATCTAACAAAAAAATTAAAACCTCGACACTCGAAGTGTACATGAAAAATGGTAAAATATACATTTGCGAACGTATAATAATTGTGCGTTACTGAAATTATTGCCAACAAATATTGTATTTGCATTCTGTTCATTTTATTATAGGTACTTTTGCATGAATTATTTGCATACATCTGTCTAATGCACATTGGCAAACGAGTGACATATCGGTAAAAATACGCTGTAATATCTGAGTAACGTGGTCGAGGCACGCGTTGCTTCCTTGTTATTTCAAGAGTTGCGACTCATCAATCTCAAGATCTGGGCAAGAAAGTGATAAACCCCGATCACCGCTACCTGATCAAGCCCAGAATTCTTGACCAGAACTCGTACTTAAACGTGTTAGTTTAAGAATAGCTTACAATGAAATTAATATAGAACACACAGTAAATACATGACGCCACGGAATCAAGTCTGTATTTAAAGAATATAAAATTTGATTGCCTGTAATGGCATACTTATCGGATAACGGTCAGTTCGCCTGAAAGAGTGTTTCTTACTGACTTAAGGCGAGGCGGTATAAAAGTAATACATTATTATAAAGCATCTTTATGTGAAGAACCTGTAAGCAGTTACCTGTTTGCAAAGCTAAGTTATTTTTCCAAACGGAAAATTTAATTTTGAAGGTTGAACACCTGTTAAACAAACGACGAACGCTGAAATAACTCTAGGATATATTTTCATAGATCTAAAGCGTAATTCTGGAGCTACAATGTTTCAGTGAATAGAATCTTAATCGTGTTTTAGGTCAGAGACTGTATGAGAATTGACTTGCTTTGAAGTTAATTCGAGGGAGACGACTGGATGTCAACTGCATGCATGACCTTCAATACATGTTCCTGGTGAATTTATTATGCAAACGAAAAGATTATATGTCCAATTGGACCCTAAAATTTTCTGATATGACATAAGAGATTTTTTTTTATGATGAAGTGTGGTAAGATCATATTTTTCAACGATTTCATATTTTAGGCATGTCAAAATATTATTTACCTTTGCCATTATGGAATCAGCTCTACCTACGTCTTTCTTGGTAATTCTAGGTTACTGTTACTGCTATAGCACATTCTGTTTTGACTGTCATCCCTGGCAAAATAGCTAGCTGCCATAATTGGCAAGTGTTGCACATTATTATTTAAAAAATATAAATAAAAAGAAAAATAAATATTAATCAGCAAGAAGGAACATTTTGAAGACAGACTTTTTCTTCTCCCACCGCGGCCTTGTTCAGACGGCCAATTAACACAAGAGGAATAGCAAGGGGTCGCGAGGAAGCATGTTGTGTAAATTTCGCTAACTGCCGTCGGCGCAGCACAGTGTTCCCAATGGCGTAATCTCGGCGTAATTATAGCGTCGCCTAGCAGTCGGGCCGCCAATTTGTCAGGGTGGGCGTCCACTGCCTAATCTTGTGCAGCGAACCACTCACCCTTTTGTGCGGGGGGTAGGCGGTGGCAGGGAGAGATACTGAGGCGTCGGTCTGTGAGCGTGCGCTCGCCGGGATGAGTTGAGCGCACGCTCTAACGAGGTGCCAAGGAGCAAGGACTCTTCGGGGAGGGGAACTCGTCTTTACAGCGCTCTACAAGGATTGCCTTGGTTGCTTTGCTAGTGTAGAGGGGTAAAGGAGGTAGTAAAAATAGAGTTTAGGGAGGGAACGAAAGGTCCGACCGTATGGTCCAACGGTGAGTTAATAGTCTCGGATTCGAGATTCAGCTAAATTGGGCAGTTTGCGTACTGTTTGCGGATTTTATTTATTTTAAATGAGCTGGCGATTTAGCAACATCACTACCGATGAAGTCACCTACGTCTCGATGCTGCCGAATTTCGATGCTCAATATTAACTATGTCCTTAACCAACTGTTACAAAAATTGTAAAATAAATTCCAACGGTGTGTTGTGGAGGTTTTACAAGAAACAAATACAACGTATAATAGTTAGGACGCTAAACGTGCATAAGCCTAGGTGAAAAAAAATTCAGCAGGTGCGTTATGGATTTGAGAACACAATTTCAGAAATGAACCGACAAGGTTGCCAAACGTATGTCGTTATCATAGAAACATCCGTAGTGATTTTTAGTGAATACCATTAAGCATGTTTAAGTTATAGCGTGAAAATGAAGTTGTGCGGGAACTTCTTCTAAACCCCTGCGGAATAATCCTACCTAGTTCGTCTTCGCATGAACACAGATATACGTACGGGAGAACAACACATTGTTCTGTAAGTTATGGAAGTACTGGCTATAGCTATCATAGTACATTCACGATCATAGAACATATCCAAGCTACGTTGAGCATAGAAATTCATGATCTGTGATAATCAGTGATTTTGATTATGCCTGTGAGATATATTTTGACAGTTATAAAAAAATAGCGCGGCCATAACGTATTATCCCACCAAAACTGTTCTCTCTGTGAAGAAAACGGTTGTAAAAAAATGTTGAGTCCAATGCACTCTTGCAATTTCCTCGTGTTTCCTTCCATGGCAGGCACTGAAAGACTGACGTTAGCTAACTCCCCTCCAGTAGTAAATGTAAAATATAATGCTAGATTGGCATTCCAGCCATTTTTTTTAAATAATTGCCAAGTAAGATTTATGGGGCCCTGTTTTCCCAGTAGCCTAATTTGGTTGGCCTAACGTTAGCATATTACGTTGGACTAACACCGAAATGTCATTCGGGTTGATTGCCAAATGAAATACAACTTTGGCCCAACATAATTTTATGATTGTGTGGACACTTTTAACGGTAGAGTGTTTCTTCTTTCAGAAAGGAATTTATAGAGTAATTTACCAACATGTTACAAACATGTTTCGATGTTGGTGAAGTGTTAGCTAGATGTGTTAATGCATACATAAAACTAATCAATAAACTACATTCTGCCAACGTTGGTAACAAGTTTATAAAATAAATTTTACCAATTAACAAAAAATAAATAAACCGGTTAACCTTATATGTTCTCATCACTTTTGACTTCATTTAATTCTTGGATGTAGGATTCGAACTCGCGTTCTACAGATCATCAGGCCAAGGTGTTATCCACTACTGTAACTTCATGGCAGAACTCAAGACATTAGCACATATCGACTCATTTCATTTCGATGTACATTGTTTTATACATTCATATATGTATATATATACATATTGCATTTACGTCAGATTTTATTACTTTGTAAGTGAATTTAAAACCTACGAGTTACAAGAATGTATTTTCCAACTAGTAACGAATACACATTCCACAACAGGCAGTTAATTTTTTAATAATCATCATGTTAAATATCACAAATCATTAAGCAAATAAATTAATTACATATGTTTTATTTATAAAATATTAATAAAATTCTATGATGGCATAACTTCTGTAATGCAATGATGACCCAACGTATAATTATATTAACAATTAATTTTTATTTCTATTGGTGTTTAATGGTTACATGATTTGTTATTTATCTGACGAACTAACTTTATATATATTTTTCCTTTCATAGCCATTTCAAACTGCTATAATATTTTGAACAGGCTTTACCAATACTAATGTAGAAAGAACGGTAGTACTTTTAAATGCCTATTTATATAGACAATATTATTCTGGATAATTGTTTCGGGCATTATTCATAGACATATTTGCAGTAAACATTTCTAACTATACTTCCAATGAAAATCCTTTTAAATAATACATGTATTTTATTATTTTATTTAGTTCAAGATAGTTTGTTTATTTTTTTAAACCACCAAATTTCTTTGCTTGAAATTCTGCTGTATAAAAAAGCAGCTATCGTTTTAAAATGGTTATTTTTGTTGATTTGTTAATCTCTATATCTTCTTATAAAATTGTTTTTCTTCAGTAAACTGTTTTTTATATAATATAATAAAAACTTAATTTTAAAAACTCTTTCTTTATAAAAACTTTTAAGGTTTTTATTTATATTTTTATTTATAGCCATTGTAAAACTATATCTATTTTTTATTGTATATCACTTGCCGTCTTTGTATGTCACTTTTAATTTTAAAGGGGCTAATTATACCGTTAAATTCTGTTTGTGTTACATTAATTACATTTGAATGTAGCCCGTACATCACTAACTATTAAAAAAAATTACTTTTATTATTTCCTATTCGCCTGAAAATAATGTTATCAGTTTTATTTTAAAACGAATTAATATTTTAATCTTATGTAAAATAATAATTTTAATGTATTTTTCATTCGACATTAAATTACATTTTATTCACAAACTAATTATCTGAAATCATAAACTGATTTATTTTTCTATACTCAAAATTTTTTTCAATATGAGTGTACTGTTTATAACTAGAATCGTCATAAATGGTTTAATATTTACAAAGTAAATTTTTTTTACACATTTCCATAATTTTGGCAATATTATTTATTTTCAGTTATCGCATAATCTTGAAAGATGATGTATTTATATTTGAATCACTTCTTTATTCATTTTTACAGAAACAACCTCCTTTTATTCCACTGTTTATAGCAAGAAAAATAATGTTTTTTTTTTCAAGATAAATAAAAAAATTTTCAACATTTTAAAATATATTTTTTGGTATATTTTACTTTGACGATGTTAAAAAATTTTGCTCTATTTTTATAGTACCATTTACACACATACATTTCTCTCTTGTTATTTTTTATAGTAAAAATATATTTTTTACTTTGCTCATAAGTTTTGCCTGTATTGCCGAACGCACTGGACTAGTAATCTAAAGGACCTGGGTTCAGTTCTCGGTAAGGGCCCTTCTGATATTCGTTTCAAATAGTTTGCTGGAATCACTCCAGACAAATGCTGGAATGATTCCATATTAAAAGCCGTCGCCGCTTCGTTCCGCGATCCGCACTGTATAAGCCATTGCCATTGCCTCTAGTGAGTTCGCTGTCGACGAGACGTCAAGCCGCAACCTGGCATTATATTTTGTAATCAAATGTTCTCCTCGAATTCAGTTATATGTTGGTAACTGCATGTTTATAGGAGTCTATTGTAATAACCATTATTAGCACACCCACAAAAATCTATTTGGTTTCGTTTTTGTTATTTTATTACATTGAGTTTGATATAATTAGTTTTGCATTCTCGGCAAATAAAACAATTTTTATCCTTCTTAAAATAATGCCTTGGAAAATAATTTAGGTATTTTACTTCTTACCAATAATTTTTCCTTTGCATTACGGTCTTTATTGAAACTAATCTAGTAGCATGGATTTGTCATTTTCAGTTACGTGGTACTGTGCACAATATTCACAAAATATTTATAAATAAAACTTTTGAACTGTAATTAATTTATTTAATGTTAAATTATTTTCCATTTTTAATTTATTACATTAATAAAATTATGTAATAAAAAAACTTATGTTTGTGATACAAATTATAAAATATACCTAGAATTAGTTTATTCGATATAACTATTTTCTGTTTTTAAATTCCGAAATTAATTTTACGTTTAAATTTCTTATAAAGCGGAAAGGTAAAACTCAACAAATGGTATTTTTCAATTTTTGTATTTTAAATTAATAATTTTTAAGCATATTTTGTTAATTATATCTTGAAATGATGGTAAATATTAAATATTTTAAATGTTAACACATTTTTAAAATACCGATTATTTGAATACTCGAATATTCATTTTTAAAATGACGTTCAAGAAAAAGAAAAATTATCTCAGATTTTTTGCTTTTACAGGGATTCTAAAAGAAAACATTTATGACAGAAAATACGCAGAGCGCCATAAAGCCCAGCACACACCAACCACAAAGCTATATTCATCTCCGTTCTTAATTAACGGCAACGATGAAATGTTAATCACTGAACTACACTGCTGGCCATTAAAATTGCAATAGCATTAAGATCGTGCCTGAAGGACACCACATTGGGGAAATGCGTAGAGTAGGGCAGGGCAATGGGGCGATTAGTTGTTCAGTCGAGTGGCGCAGCACGTGCGCCAATGGCAGCACTGATAGGAGGTATATAAGTGGAGGTCGGCAAGCTGCTGAGAGGCAATGCATTGTGTTTCCTCGCCGTTCGTGTGCACAGGCGGAGTGAGCATGTCGCGTTCAAGAACACGGCAAATATACTAACAGGTTTCCACCTTTGACAGCGAAAGACAATCGTGGCTTATCGGTATTGTGGATTGTTTTACCGCGAAACTGGTCCTCGTTTTCGAAGAAATGCAACTATAGTGAAGGAGAGCAGTGAGTCGAGAATTGAGCGACGTGCAAAAAGTCAACGGCTCCGTCGCAAGTACGAGCGTGAGGCCATATCTGATGCTCATGGGGATTACGGACACCGTACAGCCACATAAAACACCCTCGCTTAGGAGTACAGGCATGTAGCACATCAATCTGTGTCACCGCACACGGTTCATTTCCACCTGTAGCTGTAGCATCAGGGCGTCATTCCGAGTAGCTGATTACTGCGGCTGCTGTCGACTGCCCACCACAGGTACCTGCAGCAACTATGCGTTCAACGTCGAGACTGGAGGGATGAATGACAAGTATTCGTCTTCTCCGACAAATCCCGCTTCTTCAAGCAGCACCACGATGGCCACATGGATGTCTGGCAGCAACATAGTGCACACCTGGCCAACTCCTGCATTATGCACCGTCATACCAGCCAAGCACCTGGAGTTAAGGTGTGGGGTGCCGTCAGTTTCCAGTTTCGCTCGGGCCTAGTTCGCATCGCTGGTAAGCTGACCAGCAACTGTTGCGTTGTGGAGGTGGCTTCTCCTATTTTCAAGGCCAGCCTGGGGCCCTATACAGAAAACGAAAATGCACCGAAATTTTTGCCCATAAAACCACGTGGTCCATGTTCGAATGACGACTGGCCTGCCACAGGACCCCCGCGGCACGCATCGAAGCAGAGTCTCCTCCTTCCAATGCCGTGTCGTGTAGCAGCGTTTAATATCGCCCGTGGTGGGGCCACACTGTACTGTGTCGTCATGTTCTGTACGTCATACCGAGCCGCGAGAATTAACATGCCACCTGTGTATGATGCTAGTCTGTCAAAAAAATTGGTTGTCTGTAAAGTCGGTTTACTGACGATAGTTGAACGTGACAACGTCNGTATGATGCTAGTCTGTCAAAAAAATTGGTTGTCTGTAAAGTCGGTTTACTGACGATAGTTGAACGTGACAACGTATTAAGAAAATACTGATGGAATGGTAGCATTTTTCAAAAGAAAATTTTAATTTCATTTGTTTAATAGATTTGTATGTATATAGAGAAGGAGGTAATTGGAAATCACAATGAAATTGATCAAGTGAGATTTATTTGTACGCATAAATACAATTATGTCAATTTTTTTTTTTCAATTTAATAGTTTTTACAAGTATAAATGTGCGTTGAGCAATTGTTTTACAACTTTTAAACATGTGTAATATTTAATTTCTTACAATCTGTGTTATTCTGTTGAGAATAGGACGATGATAGGAAAAGTAGGAAATGAAAGGGAGTGTTTCGAGTTTAATGTGTCTTGAAAAAGTCAAATCGATGGTGGTGCCTCCTAGTGTTGTTGAGTTATTAACGTCTGATGCACAATCGACATTAAACATGTCTTTCATGAATTTGATGAATCTTTTTTCGCTCGTTCCGCGCTCTCGCTTGCACTTCAAGCCTTACATGGAACGCCTCAGAGCGAGGTAACGCCGCATGAGTCATGTTTTTTCGTGCGTGCAGCCGGCTCTATCGAATTATAAGACGTTGTCACGTCAAAAATCTGGTCGTGAAATGCTTACGTCCTTCTTGGTGTTGCAATTATAATGGTGAGAAGTGTATTTGGGAAACCTAAGTTAACACGTACATAAAATCGCGATTTACCTTCAAATTTAATTCAGGAACATGAAAAGTCATCTATTTGTAAATCTACACGGCAGGAAAATNAAATCGCGATTTACCTTCAAATTTAATTCAGGAACATGAAAAGTCATCTATTTGTAAATCTACACGGCAGGAAAACATTCGAAACTCTTCAAAATTAACAAGGATTGAATTATAAGAAGAAGGAACAGACTTTGCTTCGTATTACTCTAGTTTTATGTCATATGTGTTCTTTGCAAAGTCTAAGTGTAATTAAGCATTTTTTTCTATGACACTCGAGACAGCGCTCTAGCAGACTGCGCACCCGCAAGTGCAGAAGCCGCGAAAAAAAAATAGCGTAGGTTCTATAATTCACACTAATTAAAAAATATTTAAAGAGTCGCTTGTCGTGAGTATAGCTTTATATATCTGTACAACGACGNAAATCGCGATTTACCTTCAAATTTAATTCAGGAACATGAAAAGTCATCTATTTGTAAATCTACACGGCAGGAAAATATTCGAAACTCTTCAAAATTAACAAGGATTGAATTATAAGAATAAGGAACAGACTTTGCTTCGTATTACTCTAGTTTTATGTCATATGTGTTCTTTGCAAAGTCTAAGTGTAATTAAGCATTTTTTTCTATGACACTCGAGACAGCGCTCTAGCAGACTGCGCACCCGCAAGTGCAGAAGCCGCGAAAAAAAAATAGCGTAGGTTTTATAATTCACACTAATTAAAAAATATTTAAAGAGTCGCTTGTCGTGAGTATAGCTTTATATATCTGTACAACGACGTTGACCCTGCAACTGCTATTTAGCCATACAAATGCATCGTANGTTGACCCTGCAACTGCTATTTAGCCATACAAATGCATCGTAGTTACTTGCGGTAGTAAGTGTACTGTTTCTTTCATTTACGAAGGGTTAGATTATTGCAGCACTTCAGGTTGACCTGCACAATATCTTACTCCAGCCTAGAACGGTTTAAGATCCCTATTGAAACATAGGGAAAACTAATACCGTGAAAAAAGGCCACGAAACGTTCTTTACTTCACTTTTCAAATATGGTAAAGCCAACATTCCTCTAAGAGACTGTGGGAAAGGGAGGATAAAATGGACACGAATTGTTACCGAGTTGTAATAATTGGTCGCATGATGTTTGTACTATGTTATATATTTTATAACCCTGATTGAAAAGTTATCCGGAAAATGAAAATTCTAGACCAAAAATGATTCAATTTTCACTCTTGCCGTTGTCGTTACTGTTATTCCGGTCGCAATTAATAATAACAAAGAATAATGATAAGTTTAAATTCCACGTTAATAACAGGACTTTGTATAGTGTGTACCGGTTTTATAACACAAAATCTACTTTGCGAGATTCATAAACGCAGGAAAAAGTAGTCTTCGTTCGCCTCGAACACGCAGAATACCTGCACCAAGCGACGCCCATGATCGTGAAATGCTCGTCATTGTTGTGACGGTGTAGGTTGAAGGCGTGGCGGAGTGTTCATAAGCCCCGTGCAGCCGTTCTTGCAAACTCTGTCTCTGTCTCTCTCTGCTCCGAGGCTTCGTCGTGGGACGGATGGGCCGTGGCATTAGCGACATCCTCTCCACCCCCCCTTCTCATACGTTGCAAGTCCTGGAGACACGCCCTAAACCCGCCGCTCATTTACATTTTCTTAATACCGCGATATTTAATTTAGGGCAGTTGCCCGCCGCGTCTCGGAGGGCGGGCGTCTCCTGGAGAAGTTCGCTAGCAGCGCCCTTAGTGCGCGGCAAGGGAGGGGAGACTTGTAAACACAGCACAGCTGCAACACTTTCTTCGTTCTTGTTTTGTAGTATGACAGTGCGACGACAACACGAGAGCAAAGTCTCACAGCTGCCACCCCGTCGATACTACCCACCATCTTCAGATGGCTGCATCTGCCCCAAATTTATAATAACCATTTTGCAAACACAATAAATATTTAAGAATTCGTTAAATATTTACGATATAAAATGTTTGATTCCCCCCCCCCCTTCCCCACCAACTATGAAATTAGTTTCTCTGGTTTGCAATTATGAAACGCCACATGGTACAACATATTATCTTATCATTATCACTGCAGGATAAAATGAGCTTTAAATGTAAATTGTAATTTTAATAAAACTTATATGTTTGACAAAACATTAATTTTCTTTTTGAGATAACTATGACGGTTTCTTCGCCCAGCCAAAATATCTTATATCTATGTAACAGAAACCTTGAAAAATGTTTGCTTGATTCATATATAAATATGTACGAATATATAATTTATTGCACCGTAATTACATATAAAATTGGAGTATTTCTTGTATCCTGCAAGAGAGCGTGTAGTGGACTGTAAACTATCACTTCCATTCACCACTTTTCTAAAGAAAATTAAATAACCACAAAGGACTACTTGTTAGCAGAGGGGTTTGTACGCAATACCTCGTTGCTGTCGTGTCTCATAATGGATCTGTTTGGCACACTGCTTCACTTAAAGTTTAAAGTAAGAACCTACTTACTTTCGTGGTAATTTTTCTGCGTGATTGATTATTCCATCCAACTACTTTATAAATAACAAGAAACAAATGTGTTCTTAAGATTGTTTTTCATCGAGGTATTGAGAGCCTCTAGAAAACAGCTACCTGCAGTGTTGACACGCTGACCGCTTCACCTTAGTAGCTCGGGAGTGGAGCACGAAAACATGGTGATAACAAATTTATATATAATTTTATATATAGTAATTTTATAACCCCTTTTCCAAAACACTACGTTATTATCTCTAATAAACAAGAATAAGCACGTTTAATGGACAAATTATCTAATTGAGATTATCACAATTAAATTATTTAACTTGATATTTATAAAGCGTTCATCATAGAAGATGTTGTTCCTGGGTTACCGAATAATTCTATAATACACCCATGTTTTGGAATTTCGAAGTTGCCAGTCTGAAAAGGGAAAAAACTAGACATTCTATATACAATAATATTTTTGAGAAAACTTTCTGCTTTATCTCGCTTAATAATTTTAAATTAACTTCAAACGTAAGNGGGGGGGGGGGTGATAAATTTTTGTATATAGATATTAACGCCTCCTCAAGAGCGATGTCGTTAGAGACAAAGCAAGTTGTTCAGAGAAGCAGGAACGGGGAAGGCATCGGCCGTTGCCTGTGGTAGGTCGATGCCGTCATAATGGGGCGGGGGACCGGCGTCGGTGCAGGCCAGCCGTCGTTTTGAGACGCCATATTGAATCTGGGTGACCTGTGATCAGCCATACTATCCATATCCATCTCATCACTATGGGACACAGACGCCTCTGCTCCACTAGGGTACATCTGCTAACTGCAAGTCACAAGGCCCAACGAACTGGTTCAATTAGCGATACCGCTAGTCGTCGGGTTTTTGGGGGATCTCCCGTTTCCCCGGCCTTTGCATTCCGGCGCTGCTCCATACTCACCTCTCTTCACCCTTATTGGCTCTCAAGACATCAATGTTAAGAGCAGCCTTAATCTACCAGTAGCAAAATTTTGTTGGGCCACGTTGGCCCAACGTATGGCTCTACCATTGGGCCAACGTTCCCATATGACGTTGGCCCAACGCCCGAATTTCACTCAGGAATACGTTGGTCCAACATGACTTTTATGTTAATTGCCAGCTGGAATACAACGTTCGCCCAACATAGTGTTAGGGTTGTATGCACACTTTTAAGAGTAGTGTGTTTTTCATTCAGATATGTATTCAGACTGTCATTTATCAACATGTTACGACGTTGGAAATGTGTTGGTATGATGTGTTATTGCATGCATAATGCCAACCAATGAACAACATTGTTCCAACGTTGATTACCAGTGTTTAAAAAAACCGTTTAAAGTATCGTGTTAATCATATTACTATTCATGATTTTTCACTTCGTGTAATGACCTGAAAACTTTAATTGTGGATGGTGGATTAGGCGGACTCGCGCCCCTTCGATTATGAGCTCGAGNTCGTGTAATGACCTGAAAACTTTAATTGTGGATGGTGGATTAGGCGGACTCGCGCCCCTTCGATTATGAGCTCGAGGTGATATTCACTAGAATACTGTTACTTCGTGTGAGAAGAAGTACAAGAAGCACATATCTATAGTATTGCTGTTCAAAATATTATCTTATATTTATTATGTATTTAAGTCAGACTTTACTAGATTGAAGCTGAATTTAAAACCTACTAGTTACAACTATATATTCTCCAACTAATAACCAATACACAACCAACGACATACTGTTTATTATTATGGCTTGATTGGACTGTGTCCATTGCCGACCACAAGACTAATTAAAAATCTCGCACACACACACACACACNTTATTATGGCTTGATTGGACTGTGTCCATTGCCGACCACAAGACTAATTAAAAATCTCGCACACACACACACACATAGAACTCCGCAGGTCAAAAGAAAATTAACTTTTACAACACCACAAACAGGTAATTAGAANCACACACACACACACATAGAACTCCGCAGGTCAAAAGAAAATTAACTTTTACAACACCACAAACAGGTAATTAGAAAAAGCTGTTTCCTTGACAATAAAAATTAAATATGTGTATAACTAAAACGACAAAAAGATACACGAAGAACTTATTATTACAAAACAGGACAGACGAGAGCAAACAAAAGTAAAAGCAACACAATGAGGAAAACGAAAACAACACAAGAGTGAACAAAACAGTGCAAAAAAACCATATCAGTGGACACAGCTGAACAATAAAACTCAACACACACACAAAAATATGACAAATAAGGCAATGAAACGCAAGTCAGGAAAAGAATTCTTTGTCATATTATGAAACAAAATAAATCAACACCAGGTACAACACAGGTACCCCAAAACTAACCAGAAAAAATAAAAGATAGACCAACAGAGAAGACACAGAGAGACGAAAATAACACAAAAAGAGAAAAGTCTTCACGACGTATTGGGGCCTGAAATCTGTCCCATTGTTCAGATGAGACAATGGAAGGGCAATCGCAGTTGACTGATCTGAAGAATGGGCAAGAATTACCCGGTGTCTCAGTCTAGGATATGTTTTATTGAATGCAGTTCCTGGTTCACACGACCTCACTTGCATGCCTAACCTTCTTATGACCCCCAGTGGGCCTCCCTGGCGTTTTTATGTGCCTTCGGCTACGTGGTGTTCCCTGGACGGTCGCCCATCCTAGTTAGGACCACGCCCGGTAATTATTCATTTTGGACAACAAAACTTAGTTTTTAGTTACTGGTAGCCATATTACCTTTAATTATATGCTCTCTTGACCTATGCCATTACTAATGCAGTTGATGAAAGCCGATTTTTCAATTGTTTCTTTTATGGCATTTTGCTANTCTCTTGACCTATGCCATTACTAATGCAGTTGATGAAAGCCGATTTTTCAATTGTTTCTTTTATGGCATTTTGCTCTTTGGCTTTGGGTACAGAATTTTCCCACAGAATCTTATGATTACATCAAAAAGCGTATTCAGCTAGCTTTTTCTGTTGAGTTGCAAAGAGTTTTTTCGTCTTTTGTCATGCTGAGTTATGTGTGTGTGTTTGTGTGTGTGTGCGAGATTATTACTTTGGCTCATGGTCGGCAATGGACACAGTCCAATGAAACCATCATAATAACATGAACTCACCATAGTAATTANTTACTTTGGCTCATGGTCGGCAATGGACACAGTCCAATGAAACCATCATAATAACATGAACTCACCATAGTAATTAAACTTCAAAGATAAAAAAATTGTGTTAATTTTTAAAGAATCTCCGTGCTTATATATTTATTAAGAAAATATAGAAAATATAATATAATGTCATAGTGTCTGTAAGGCAAAGTTGTCCCAAAGTAACAAAAATTACCAATTACCAACTGTTATCTTGTTTGAACACATGAGGAACAAAACGCAGTTTAAAGAAAAATTACATTTGGTATGTCGTTATATGCTGTGAAAAAATTATTTTTTATTTTCATTTAAAAATGTTATTTTCTATTGGTGAATTTATGCTGGTTTACAATGTTTGCCTAACAAAGGTTCACAGCAAATACCAAATTCCGATAGTATATTTTTCACGTATTAATACACAACCAACGAAGTCAATTTTAAGTAGGTCATTATTTGTGTGTTAAAACATTGCTTTTAAACAATCGTACGAAATGATTGTGTTATTCCATTAGAAATATGACAATTAATTTTGTTGGCATAATGTTTGTTACACACTGTTGGCCCAACAAAAGTTTACATACCAAATGCAAACAGTATGTTTTCCAAGTAACCAACATGTTACCAATGAAATAAATTTTAAATATGATATAGCTTGTCTGTTAAAAACATAGATTTTAAACAAAAATACCAAATTGTTTTTTTTCATTACTGAAAACGGCAATTACCATTGTTGGCATAATGTTGGTTACACAATATTGGCCCAACTCAACTATTAGTACCGATTACCAACTGTTGTGGTCCAAACATTGATACAACATGTAACCAACTGATCATACTTAAACAGAATTATATCAGGTCATGAAGAACCTACATATTATATAAAGTACAAGAAAATGGCATTGTTTTCACTCAAAAGTTTTATTCCATAATATTACATAAATGTTGGTTGCCCAACGTTGGCCCAGCAGAAAAATACACACCTACAACAAACAGTATCTTTATCAACTTTTTCCCGATCAACGACCAACCATCAAATATGAGACCTGCAATAGGTTATGGCAGTTTATGATTTAGTGACAACATTGTCTGGAAGGCGCTAGGTAATTTATTAACATTTTCGTGGTAGCAAATTTTTGTTGGCATTTTGCGTTTTTCCAACATGGTATTAACATGTGTGCTCCAACCAAACGTATAGCCAACCTTTCCAACCAAGTTACGACGCAGATTGCTAATGGGTCTCTCCACTTCACTCCAAATTGTGTCCGAGGGGTTGGATAAACACATAATGAACTGGAGTTTGCTTGCCTGGCCGCCGAGGTTACTCTACCTGAGTCCTCTAGAACATATCTGGGATGCTGTCGAGAGGAATGTGTTTGGCGTGGATCCTGCTCTGGCCGACCTCCATGCATAGTCAGAGGCCGTGCAGTGGTAGTGGGTCAGCATGGCTACCTAATGGTTGGATTAACACATCATGGACTGGAGTTTGCATGCCTGGCCGCCGAGGTAACTCTAACTGAGTCCTCCAGATCATATCTGGGATGCTGTCGAGAGGAATGTGTTTGGCGTGGATCCTGCTCTGGCCGACCTCCATGCATAGTCAGAGGCCGTGCAGTGGTAGTGGGTCAGCGTGGCTACCTAATGGTTGGATTAACACATCATGGACTGGAGTTTGCTTGCCTGGCCGCCAAGGTAACTCTACGCGAGTCCTCTAGAACATATCTGGGATGCTGTCGAGAGGAATTGTTTGGCGTGGATCCTGCTCTGGCCGACCTCCATGCATAGTCAGAGGCCGTGCAGTGGTAGTGGGTCAGCATGGCTACCGAATGCTTCCGGTGTCTTGTGGAGTCCATGCCACACCGCACCTTCCCCATTATGAGAGCGAAAGCGGGTGCTACACGATACTAGGCACGAGTGTACCTCACGAGTGTAATATGTGTATAGGCTATTAACGGTAAACTGATCACTTTTGAAAGCCCTGCTTAAGATATATTTGTGTAAACATTTTGCATTCTTTTGCCATACGTAAACTTTATATTGCCATATGCTTGATCATTTTATTTATGCGTCGGTAAAATAAACCTCTAAATTTATTAGACAACTATATATGTTTTTTCAAATCTCATAATGCTTACTTTTACTTAAATAAAAACAGAAAACAAAATAAATAATTTTAGATTTCACAAATGTATAACCGACATTTGTAATTTAACGTTATGCAATGGAACTACTTTCCCTCCATCGTTGCCAACTTTACAGTGTGCATGCCACTCACTGCGCCCGTTAAAATGTATGCAATTAGGGAGAGTGACAATTTTCAATGGTTGATTTCAAAAGTGCTCAATTGATAGTGAACAACCTTTGCTGCTGTGCACAACTGGGCCCCATCATCACAGAGACCGATTCACTTATTTACATATAGGAACTTAGAAGGGGGAGGGGGGTGGAAGAGAGGGCCACCATGTGTGCCTAGCTCTCGCCCGTGGGAACGATGTCACTCTCACCTGCTGGAAGAATCAAAGATTCGTAGCCATTGTGGGCATTTTCTAGTCAACAGAGCCATTGGCGCAACTCGAGGTGCGAAGAACCGCCTGGGTTAGGTCATGTTAGCTGTAAAGTAACGGCATGCCTCTGTGGTTGGAGCCTTGAATGGCCATTAGTGCCGACTGCATGCAACGTGGGTGAGGTACATATCAGATAATAGGTGAAGGCACAGTAACCAGCTACTGCAGTGTGCGATTATCTGGAGAGCAGAGATTGCGACAGGCGGGCTGGACTCTAAGAAATGCGGACTTGTTTCGTGAGCGATGGAAATTTTAATAATGTAAGTGTATCACAAACGACAATTTGATCATCAATTTGTAATTAACAAGTGAAATCTAAAGTGACTAGATAGCATAATAATAGTGATAAGGACTTTAATTATAACTGACTTTAGCATAAAAATCACACGCACTGAAAAAATTTATAAGTGTTAATAGGTGGAATTGACAGTTGTAATTTGTAATAATAATTTGTACGATTGTAAATAAATTATTCTATTAAATTTATAACTTTTTATTTTATGAAGACTTTTATACTTGCCGAGCCTGGTCACGCCCAAACACGTAGGTAACAAGTAGGTTACCGTAAATATATTGAAAGATATGAATAATGAAGGATTTAACGATCTTATCTACGAAAATGAAATTACAAAAATTACTTATCCAGATATACAGGTTGTTTGGAATCTCACTAGAAATATTTCGGGAGGTGATTCATTGTGGAAGATGAGGTAGACATACGCAATACAAGTTATACCCCAGTTCAGTTGCCAAGGGAGATATACGCTCTTGATAATCGAGTTTTGAAATAGAATTTTCGCAGAATTTCAGATACGACGTGGATTTTAATTACAATTCTCCACATAATGTTTTGTGATATCGAAATATTCACCCAGTAAATAACTGGTGTTAAAACCTTCTGTCCCCGTTAAACTATTAGGAGCGCCGACCCCCTGCATAAATTTGTTTTGTCTTCAAGTTATGTGTAATTTTGATGCAGTCTTATTGAGCATTATATCCTTCTTAAGAAAAGTGGTTGTCTTGCTGCAAGTACCTAGGTTCCACCATTTCCTTTGAAAACCGACAAATAGTTTTGAGAGGTGACGCTATACGTAGGCATTACTTCGAACGCACGGATGTAAACATATTGTATACAACTGATATTTGGCCGACTATTCGTAAGTAGACTTAAGTAACACAACCCTGTGTTGTGCATACATACTTACATGCCTTGTAACTGAGACAACGTCTAAACACACACAAACGTTTAAATTAGTTAGTAAATACCAAACAACTGCACAGTTCAATAGTTATTAGGATGGTCAATGTATCTTTCTTTCCCCAATGAATTGGCCAGTTGCGTCAAATGTCCATGGTGAAAGGTCCCGTGGTTTTTTGGTATTTTTGCTGATACGAATTACGTACTTTCATATCACAGCAGCCTGCCACACCGTACCTGAAATACATGTCAGCCAATTTCTCCCAAGTGAACCTCGGCGTACTGTCTAGAACGCAGTCATACACACACGTAAGCACAGTACATTCCGTCTGTCTCGTTTCGGGTGAGTTTCCGAAATGCCTGTTTATTTACATTGAAAAGTATTAAGCACTTAATAAGTTCAGGTAAATGTTAAGTGTTTATATTTTAATGGTTCTCAAAATATATGGCTAAATGAAAAATATCTTTACATGTAATGTGAGTTAATTCTTCTGGATATTTCTAGCTTCATGAAGTAAAGTAATTATAAAAATTTAGTTTTCTCCGAAATAAATAAATTTGTTTTAAAAATAATTTTCAACAATACTTTGTTACTATTATATATTTATACTAGGTTCCATAATTCCCTCTTCCTTACTATTCCGCATTATAAGTATGATTTTTACTCCTGACCCTTTTCTGTTCGATCAGTTCGGCTCTGGAATAAACTTCCTATGAACGCAAAACCATGCACATCATTTAAAATTTTCTGAAAGTTCGTAATGAAATTTATGTCATCAGCAAATACCAAAGGCACCAAATAAATTTCACTGTTTTTTTTTTGCCCCTTCATGCAAACGTGACGCACAGTTATGTGTGTGAAGTGTGTTGTGTGTTGGTGGGCGAGTGTGTGTATGGATAGGTGTAAAAGATGAATACACGTGTACTTTTTTTGTAATTTCCTTATAGTATAAGGTTTTATGTGGTTTTCAGTAACATTGTATTTTAAAGTTCCAATTGTGAAGCTGTTATTTTGTCAAGTGCTTTTATACATATTCGATATTGACTGCTCTGTTAGGTTAATAACATTCGATATTGACTGCTCTGTTAGGTTAATAACATTCGTTGATTATTGTTGTTTTCGCATTGATGTACCGAAAATTTCATTTTGTAATTACAATTATTACTTATTATCTGAATAAATGTTACTTTTTATCTCTGGTTAAGTGGTAAATAAGGACATATGGCCTTAACTTCACCATATAAATAAATACATTATTATTATACGCATTTGTATTTACAGAATATGAATAATTGTAAATATATTTTATCAATTCACAATTGCGATGTCTCTCTTGGATTACGTACATTTGTCGTGTTGCACATTTTCTTTGTATTCTAAGAACATAATAATAATATTCACAATACTATTCATCATTTAAAAAAATCTGTTCATTTTGAAAGATGAGGCGGTGTTTGTAGAATTTTATGTTTTATTTAATAAATTTCACCATATTGTTTCTGAATAATTATTTGAGTCGGACTAAAAATCTGCTTATTTCAAAGTTTTCATAGTGACATACTTAAAGAATCCGTTTGATTGAATTAGTAGTTTGGTTTATAAGAATGTATTCATGAATTTTTTATTGATGGTAATGCATTTTCATAATCCCAATCTTGAGATTGAACTGTTTCCATCGTCTGTGACTTCAGAGCTCATAAAAAAGTACCCTACTAATACACTTAAAGTAGTATCTGGAAATAAGATGGATGAGTCGTTCACTTAAAAGTATATATACTTTTTAAGGTTTCTCTTTTTCGAGTATTAGCATATTCTTATATTTCTGCTACATCTTTTAACGAATAGGTATTTTCATTTAAAATAAATAAAGCTTAACCATTATTAAATACGACAGACATGTTGCATATCTAAAACTGACTAAAATTAACTTAAAATTTTTGAACCATTATAATTACATTGTATTTTATAAAGTATGAAAAAAATCGTAGTTTGTAAGTACCAAGTCATAATTATTTATGTGCAAACATTAACATCTTCACGAACATTAATATTAACATGAAAACTTAAGGTAATATGGACATAGACATAAAAATTAAAATAACACAAATATGCGCAAATTGCTGACTTCAAAGGGAGATTCACACAATTAGAACGGTTTTAATATTTTTTCTGTACCTACTATTATTTTTAGCTTACCTTCCAAAGACATTACAGGTTTATGAGATCACTTTCCTGTCGGCGTGTATGTGTGTGTAGGATTATGTTTGTGTGTTTCTCCGGGTGCATATTTTCAAAATGGTGGACATTTTAAATTTGGGAGTGATATATCATATCTCGGGTACCATTAAACCGATTTAAACCAAATTTTGTGTTTTGACAGTGCATTATATAAGCATTGAATTTAAAAATGGATATTGTTGCTTATTCGCTATTTTGTAAGATACCACTACATGAAACAGTAAAACGTTTTTATATAATGGCAAAAGATCAACAAACTGATTCTCGTCCAATTTCGCACATCAGTAATAATATGGTAGGCTTTAAATATGAATATAAGACACTTATTTTCAAAAGTGGTTATATACATGTTGTAGGTATATTTGCTTTATCTACCATACTGTTAAGACAATTTCGACAAAACTTTACGTGCAGAAATAATATATATTACAAGCATCATACATGCCAACATATAGCGACGTCACCATTTTGTAAGATAGCGCCACATTCTATGTCATATCTCGGGAAACAATATGCCGATTCCTATCAAATTTTGCCAACATTTAGTACTGCAGTAAGCACATCATGTAGAAATTAAAATTTGGTCATATCGCAAGACAAAAATTAACAGATACCTACCAAATTTGTTAAACGTAGTACTACGGCAGGCGATGTGAATAAGTATGTTTTAAGTGAATCAGACGCTTATTAAAAAAATTGCGGCTACATAAAATTATTGTTTAGTATGCTATATTTAAGAAACATGTATCCAGTTTTGACTAAATTTTCAATACTGGTATCTATTGTAACCATCAAATGTGTGTACACAGAAAATGGTCTGCACGCCATTTTGTTAAAGTTAGAGCTACATGAAAAAAAAAAGGTTTTATGTCATTTCTCGAAAGTAAAATTAAACTATTCGGACCAAATTTTGCAAACAAGTAATACTACGATTGGCAAAAACAGTTATTAATTTTAAGTGGGTGAGACACTTTTTTTTTCAAAAGGGCAGTTCAATAATAGTTTAGCGAGGTATTTTATATCTAAGAAACCATGTAACGAACTTCAACTTTGAATGTTGGCAGTATCGATTGAATCATCATACGAGCCTTTACATAAAATACTTTCTCCGACGATAGCACCACATGCAAAAGTAAGCTTTATGTCCTATCTTGGGAAATAAGTACATAAATCTCACTCAATTTATGCGATAGGGCATATTTTTATAGGTCCTTAAAACTTATATGATTTAAGGCGTTAAGTGACGCATTTTCAAAATAACAGCCATGTAAATATTTTTGTTTAGTATACCACATGTAACAAACTATTTCAACCAAACTTTATATGCTGGCCGTATTTATGACAATCATCAACTTTTCTAGTACATAATCTTTATGTCACCCATTTATAAATATCGTTCCATTATTATTTATTTTGTTTTTTGTTCGAACATAGGTACTCCGAGAATATTGGTAATTTTAAAACCTTGTTTTTGTTTAATTTTAATGTTCGATAATGGAATACAGAAATTTAATTTTTTTCTAATGCTGTAACATATTTATTTATATTTTTGGCTGCATTTTTAACAAAGCATACAATAGGATTTTTGTAGTTTATATAATTTCAAAAAAAGAAAGGAATCTGTTTCGATATTTTATTTGAACACAAAGTTTTCTTGGTTCTGAAAAACAAATCAGCGTTTTATCTTAAACACATTCAAAATCAGCATACAATACTGTGAAGATTTATTATATATATGTAAGTTATGCATTTGTATCCTCACAGATTTATGTGATGAACATCCTTCTTTCTTAAACATTGTTCACAAAGGTAAATTCTATGTTCTTTTGTACTATTTTGTCCTTACAATTTCGTGCGATCAAAATTCTTCATGTTCAGATAAATTTTCCTCCTGAGAGTAACATATTTTTGAATATATTTCGCAAGGATATATTATATGCAAATTTTTAAATTTTATGCAGAAATCAACTATGGTAGATCTTTAATCCAACAAGAATTTGGTTGATTAGAAATATATAATATATATTGATGTTTATCTTTCTAATCACATTACGTGAAGTGGCTTAATAATATATTTTTCATCATAGGAACATACATTCACAGACATATGTGCTTTCTTTTAAAATTTTGGTACACGTGTTATTTTTTAAATTTTTTGCAGAATTCAACGCTTCTTTACATTATGCATTAATTATCCTTAGTTTTATAACTAAATCCTAGTTTATGCTCTCTTTTATCCTGTAATTCTTTATATGAAGAGCATCTTAATGAGAATTATTTTTTTAAATATCTCTCATTATTATGTTACTCAATTAAATCTTCATTTACTCAATTGCATATTCATGGAAAACATTTTCTTTTGAATTATTCCATTTTAGTAATTTCTTTTGAACCTTAAGATAATCATCGATACACAATGGTTTATTATTTTTCCATTAGGATATGTAAAGTTCATTTCTTCAGTTATATTTAAAATGTGCTCTTGTTGGTAAAAATGCTTTTTATTTTTATTAATAACATTATCATTCTTAAATACAGAATGGCCAAATAATCTCATTTATAATATATTTATATATTTAATATATATTTTAACTTTTTTGCTATAGCTTTGATAATAATTTCCTTTCTTACATACCGTACAATTAATTTTCATCATTAAATGGAAGTGGTTAATTGTCACTTATTACTCCATTCTTACCTGCAATTTTAATTCTATTAATGTTTTCTTAAGCTTTTAAGATAATTTTGTTTTAAACTTATAAATTTTAGGTTTTATTTCATAATCATCTAAATTCCTTCAATCAACACAGGAACACATGCTGCCACAGCAAAGTTCACAAAGGAGTGTTCTCCGTAAATAATGTTGGAATACACGGCGAAAGTAACTTAATATTCCACAGATTCGAGATGAATAATTATATAGGCAGGCGATAATATATGAACTAAAAGTATCGTTAGTGAGGTCATGAAAATTTGTGAATTCAATAAAGCTTGAATAATGGTGGTCTCGTTATATACCAGCGCAAGCTAGTAGGCGAAACATTATAACTTAGCCTGAGGGGAAGGAAACACGGGCGAGTGCTTATTATTAGTCTACTTATTTGCGTGACGTTGACCTTAGTCATATGTATGGGAAAGATTAATTTCCATGTAATAGGTTACCAAATGGATCCAAAATAAAAACAAAAAAGATAGGGAAAAAACCCGTGGTATGCGTATCGCAGCTGTTCTATCAAATAAAGTGGTCCGTAAATGTCAGCTTCCTTCTACTGGCGAAAATTGATGTGTCTGGTCTTGCTCATTTCAATGTTATAGACACGATAATGTTTACCAAGCTTTAGATTTATCGCTAGAGAGACTGATGCATATTTACACAGTTGCAGTGTGTATAGAAGCATGCATACACCATTTGTCCGTGAATTACCTAATTTCTCAAAGCGATAGTCTTTACTTAGCTACATGTACATGTCTGAATACTTAGCTGGTTGAATGTATTCCGATATTATTAAAAATACAGGTATTTACACAACCGGAACTACGTACTATACTTGAAAACGAATTAACTCAGATAGAAAAACAATAATAACCACTAACTACTGAAAACGATATACAGATTAACTTCATGTCATAAGCTTTACTTTAGTCTCACGTGTAATCCAGAAACTGTTGTGTATTATATGCTACTTTTATGTGGATTGCTCTTTATTCAGTCACGATTTGTTACGTGTTTAAATTACTTTCAGTCATTCAGAGTGTGACGAGTAAAATGCGGTTTAATTAACTGAGGTTAAAAAAAATTAAAAAAATTTGAATTTATACTAACAATACATAAGTAGACAAAACTGTGTCTGTCCCTAATTAAACATGTATATGAAAATATTCCTCAGCGTATTTACCAGTAAAAATTATTTGTTAAATAGTTTTCGTTAAAGTCAAACCTGAAAATAGCGTTTTTTTGGTGCGTGGACTGCTGCAGGAATAGCGGTGTGGCCCGGTCCTGCACTGTGGCCGCCACAAGCTTCGACCCCTTATGTGACGTCATTAACTTGATTGACAATCATTATTCTACTTCGCAGCCATTGGACTACTTCAGCTAAAGTCATCCTTGATTGCCACATTTGGCAAACATTGAGTCTCGAGGAGAGTGCGGGGTATGTGACCCACTCAAAGCTGCATTCTACGCATGTGGGGATGTGACTCTCAGTTGTTTAATGAATTATATTTGGCTGAAGTGGGATATTTTTTGTTATCCTTCTAGATACTTTGGTATCCTGTGTTGCCAAGATTTACGATCGACGAAGTGTGGGTCAGGCAGGTGAGAGGGGTGTGTGGGCGGGTCCTATATTAGCATCTCCGTTTCATGTTAGCATGCAGAGAGGGTGGGGCAGCCATGATAAGTTTTTTAAGACCTCCATCCCTCACATACTCGGATTCCCACCCCGCTTCCCACCAGGCATTCGTGTAACAGTATGTTTCTGGAAGCCATTTGGTTATTAAGCATTGTGTATGAAAAATAAAAAATAATTCTCTTTCAACATTTAATTTGTCTTAAATGTAATATATGAAATGTTATAAAAGAGCTTAATTCCTCAATTTCATTCAACAATTTCATTCTTCATTGTTATTCTTCAATATAATTTCTGAAATGATGGTTCACAAACCATGGTGTCCATCATTTCATGCGAGAGTGTGATGGTAGCTCGTATTTTCAGTATTCTCATAGAGTGTGCTGATGAAGAAAAATAATGACATCACATTGATTGCTTGTGATTGGTGGTTTCATCACATGCTATCTTGTCCTCTGTAGATATTTAATGTAACCAAAGGTGCACCCAATAAATCTGACTATGGTCTAACCCATAAATAAATATATTCGACCAAAATTTTCCAATAATAGGTGGTAGAGTAACGTACAAACAAACTAACTGGCCGTATGAAATGGCCATACAAAATAACCACATGAACGCCGCATTGCAACTTTTAAGGAATGTCTTGGCGTAGAAACCACATTGTTGACCTTGTAATATTTGGGCAGTTGTTGAAGGTATGCATGTAGTCATACATGACACACTCGATTTCACAATGTCAGTGGTGTGCATCGTCTTCAAGAATACATTAATTCATACACTTTACTTCTGCTGACTGATTCCTGTCGAATTACTCGTGCCGAATGACTCCTGCAGGCTGACTTCTACCGACTGACTCTTGCCTACTCTTGTAGATTGATTACTGCCGACTGTCTCCTGCCATCTGACTCCTGCAGACTGACTCCTGCTGACTGACTCCTACCGACTGACACCAGCAGACAGATTTCTTCCGACTGACTCCTGCTGAAGTGGTTCTGATTTTCTGGTTGAATAGTAACAAAACCCTAAGTCTACAAATATATAATAATTTATAAATGCAGATAATTCATTATATTAATTGAATGTTGTGTTCACAAAAAAGCTGTAAACTATCCATTTAAGTTGAGGGACATATTTTCTGGTACTGCTCTTTCAAGGAGTCCAGCGGATGCTTGCAGAAGGCCTTCAGCCATACATTTTAAATGTTAAAAAAATATGGGAGCACTCAGAGAAAACTCGCATACCATGTTCGCGCACAGAGAAAAACCCACATGCCATGTTCCACAAGCAGATGTTCCCAGAAAATACGCAGATATCGACATTTTTATGGTTTATCTTATTTTATATAGTATATAGGTATGAACAGGTGAACATTTTGAAAGCAATGAGCATATTTCTACAAAAAATTCAGAAAATCACATCATTATTCAAACTGCAAAATTCACTCAAGGTAGTTATGGTCAATATCAAAGTCACCAACATCCACTATGGGTGTTGCAGTCAGTGACTTAATATGTTCCTCAAATTTTATGAGTTTCTCTCAATTTTGTATAATGTTTTCCTCGAATTTTGGAGTTCAAGGTCACTAGAGTCAAGTTGAAGTTCGCCTACACTCATCATGGTGGTCGGAGTCAGTAAGGTAAAATGTTCCCCAATCTTTACACACTTTTTCAAATTTTTACAATTTTTAAATTTTTTTTTAATTTCAAGATTATTTAGTTAAGGTGAAGGTCACCAATATATAATGGGAATTAGAGTCAGCAGTGTATATGTTCCTTTTTTATTTTTTTTATTTTAATTTTTATTAGTTTAAGATTATTTGGGTTAGTGTCAAGGTCACCTACATTCACGATGGGGGTCGGAGACATTGACGTAATATGTTCCACAATTTTCACATATTTCTTATCGATTTTTTTCCCGTTCATTGGAGTCAAGGTCAAAGTCACCAACATCCAACATGATGGTCGGAGTCATCCATGTAATATTTCCCTTGTTTATTAAATATTTTTTTAATTTTTTGATTGTGCAGGGTTTGCTAGAGGTGTGGTACATGGTGAGGGGATGTGGAGAGGGGTGAATGATTGGCTGTGTAGTGGGGTGTTAGGTGATGGGTGTGCAGTATTTGGGGGGGGGGGTTATAACTACTGATTTGCTCGATCCACAGTACCTGGCTTGGAGCCTCGAATCCACTTTTACTGCTCTGAGGATTAATTGGCTCCTTCCATTCAGAGCCTGGAACCAACTTGCTCCTCTGACGACCTCTTGTATCGAGGAGCCTCGAATCTGCGGTGCTAACTAATTTTTTTTGCAAATTTTTGGTAGAAAGCGATTTTTAGGGCAAAATGATTCATTTATAAATATATTTTTGGGTCAACACATGTCATTTTGTCGATAACACGCCTGCCCTAGGCCACCTGCCACGACCTCCGCCTGTGATGGCTGAGTTGACAGGCGATTTCTATTTCCGACTCCTAAAATCTGTCCCTGCACACCCATTTTATATTTACTGGCTACATATAAAGTAGAAGACCAAGCATTGGATTTTTTCTGTTATAAACTTGGAAAAGAAGACAATAGCTCTAAAGAGGTCCCAAAATAAGGTGAGACAAGAATATGGCATTTAGATTTTTCTCCCAAACTATGTAATACGGAAAACTCAGTTGGAAAAAATAAATGATATATATATATATATATATATCTTACCATTAAAACAAACGAATGAATATACTTATTTTATTAGCAGATGGCAAATACCTGCCCACTATTAAGATGGGTTAAGGCATAATTGAACCAGGCACCCTGTTCGTTGTTGGGGTTGTGCCTATGATATGAAATTGTTTGCTGTAGCTTTGGTTGATGGAAAATGGCAGTCAACTATGAATATAAGAGGACGTAATGTTTTATTGACCATGCCATCTGTTCCTCGTCGGGGGTGATACATATTATATGAATTTGGTGGCTATATCTTAAACAGTTTGGAAATGGCAGATACTTATATTTATAAGAGGGTATAATATATACTTGAAACTACCAACCTGTTCATTTTCATGGATGATTCCGATATATTATGAATATGGTGGCTATATCTTACAAAGTTCGTAAATAGCAGCTAACTATGGTCAAAAGTGGACTTTAGACGAAAGTGTAGTACCATCCTGTTCATCATCGGGGGTGATGCCTATCATACGAATTTGGTGTTTAGAGTTTCAGAGGATGGGAAATTGTCACCAACTATGCTTATAGGAAGGCTTAAGGCGTACTTGCCCTGCGACCCTGTTCGTCGTCGGGGGTGATGCCTCTGTTATGAATTTAGTGGCTATAATTTAAGCAGCTCCGTAATGGCAGCCATCTATTCTTATAAGAGGGTTTAATGTGTGCTTGACCCTACCACCCAGTTCGTCAACAGGGGTGATGCCTATGTTATGAATTTTGTGGCTGTAGCTTTAATAGATGTCAAATTATGGTGAACTGTGCTTATAAGAAGACTTAAGACGTAGTTGAACCGACCACCCTGTTCGTCGTCGGGGGTGATGTCCATGATAGGAATTTGGTGAGTATAGCCAACGACTGAATCGCCCTGTAGGGTGGATGGGAAAATGCAAGCATGTGCTACACTCTAGTGGTCACGAATGGTACTATAGCAGTGAGGGATCCAATATGGTCTATGGGTGGGTGAGTGCTGCACTCTTGCAGACGTGCACGACATTATAGTAGCAAAGGATCCAATATGGCAGGTGGACAGCTTGATGGCAGGTGATTGACATTAGCATAGGTTAGCATAGGTGCACAAATCGCGTAACTGCGATTGGCAGCTCAGCCAATAGGAAGTCTTTCCCAACATGCAGTCACTAGTCAGATATAAGACCCTTTCCAGAGCCTCGCGCAGCCAATCAGAGAAAATGGAAAAGGGAATTTCCGAGAGAAAAGGGAAATTCTGAGGAAATAAGGAAAATCCCGAGGGATAAGACCAGATAGCCGTCAATGGTGTGGAACGAGAGCATGTGATATCGTCGTGACATTATCAAAAATTGCGACAGTGGCTCCTGGCTCCTTGCGAGTTCGCCAGTTCGCCTGTTTCGACAGAAGAAACATTTTATAAGTACTTCTGAGAGTTACTATTTATATTATAATTATTTTTGAAGGACATATGTCCAAAGTACCGCTACAGTTGCATATATATATATATATATATATATATATATATATAAACACACAAACGTTTGTTAAAATTAAACAACAAGAAGGAAACATGAGATTTAGATGAACTTTATACTACAGATTAGGTACATGAAAATACAAAATTGATTCAGATTACAGAAATGTAGATTATCTCTGTCCCTGAGAATTCAGAATGGTGTGAAGTTCCCACATGCTGCAATCAGAGCCACTAAACATCGTAGCATTGAATCAAAGAGGACGTGTATATGTTTCTAGGGAATGTCCCTCCACACGGTTTGTATGCGAGTCCACAAAACATCAAAAGTGGTTGCTGGAGGTCTGTGACGAACAAGTCGCCGACCAACTACGTCCCAGACATATTCAATGGGTGACATGTCAAGCGGACGTGCAGGCCAGGGAAGCAGTGTTACTTGTCGTACATTGAAAAAGGTTTGCATATTCCTCTCCACATGTGGGCAGGCACTGTCCTGCTGAAACATGACATGTGGAGTCGCCTGAATGAGGACCAGTATCTCGGGCTATTAAACTGCCCTGATATAGTGGAAGACGTTCAGATTGCCCTCAATATTTAGACGTCGAGATTGAATGTTGTTTCCAATGACGTTAAAAACCATCAAACTTGGCGATTATCTGTTATGCCGCTCCACAATGCAGGCTGCCAGATTGCAGTCACCATGGTAGCGTCTAACACGTATGCTGCCATCACTGTAGGGCAGGTTGAAGCGAGTCTCGTCCGAAAACATTACATTTAGCTACTCAGCATGCCAGCGACGACGTTCACGTACCCATTGCTGTCAGAGACATTTGTGGTTTCTGGACAATGGAAGCTGATGCAATTGCATGCGTACCCCCAGTTAAACACTCACCAGATGGCATAGAACTATCGATGCAGACAGGTACACACCTGTTGCAATGCTCCAGTGTCGAGCCAACACTGTGGACGAGACTGCAAGGTCCGCTACGGTCATGCGGATAAGATGGTGGTCATTCCATGCTGTGGTCACATTGTGTGGTCCAGTACCCGTTCGTCGCTGCTTATGACCCTCATCTATCCACTGGTTCCACATATGCATCACTATCGTACCAGAATGCCCTGTAAGAGCCGAAATGTCACGGTATGATAAACTCATTTCCCGGAGACCGATCTAACTGCCCCGTTCGATCACACTCACATGCTGATATTGTGCCCTTTGATGTTGACTAGGCATACTGGAACTTGCTTTCACCTGGTTCGATGGCTCATCACTGGCTGAGATTGGCATAACCCTGACATTTCCAATCACACACGAGAGGACGCTGCTGGGCCTACGTGTATGCCATCTCTCTGCAATCGTTATTAATTTTTGCTGGTTCACTGTTCTACACATCCTCCGAGGTTGGATTCATTCGGACCATTATTTCTGAATGTTGCGATTTCCACAATCAATAGAGTATATCCTACTATTCCTACTAATATTATAAGTGCAAAAGTCTGTGTGTGTGTGCGTTTGTTACCACTCAGCTCCATAAAGGCTGAATAGATTTAGATGAAACTAGGTATATAGGTACTTTGAACTCAGCTCCATAATGGCTGAATGGATTTCGATGAAATTTGTTATATAGGTATTTGAGGTCCTGGNAGGTACTTTGAACTCAGCTCCATAATGGCTGAATGGATTTCGATGAAATTTGTTATATAGGTATTTGAGGTCCTGGAATACGACACATTATACTTTTCATCACGGAAAACTGTACGGTTCATGTGGAATAACAACAAAACGTAATTATGCAACAACTGGGAATGTGACCGAAATATTTTTTTCCTCTGGTCTCAGAGTTTATCATGCCGCCAAGGACCACTGAAATGGCTTAACGACTGCTATCAATCGATAACAACCGTGACCGAATANAGAGTTTATCATGCCGCCAAGGACCACTGAAATGGCTTAACGACTGCTATCAATCGATAACAACCGTGACCGAATATTTAACGTGCTTTCCGAATCCTGGAAGGGCTCAGATGTTATGCCACTAAACGGTTACCAATTCATATGTGTGCCGCTGGGAACATTGCTTAACTTTGGTGATCGATTAAGATCCCTCAGCCAAGCACAAAAAGTAGCACCTAGGTACACTTATTTTTAAGGCTACAACTTGAAGTCACGTTTTGATGTTCATACATCGACTCTGGAAAGCGGAAATGTGGTCACTACGCGATAGTTGCACAGATACACTCCAAAACAATACCCTACTTCTTGGCTATCGGGTAAAACATATTTCCTTCCTTTTGGGTTGCAATAATCAGTTAAAAACCTAGACCAACATAGTATACTTTTATAATTCTGTTTTCACATAAATTAATTTCCTTTTTCCAATTTATTTATTAGTGTATCAATGTACACAGAGGTGACAAATATCATGGGATAGTAATATGCAAATATACAGATGGCAGTAGTATCGCATACAAAATGTATAAATGGGCAGTGCTTTGGTTGGACTTTTATTTGTATTCAAGTGATTCATGNGCAGTAGTATCGCATACAAAATGTATAAATGGGCAGTGCTTTGGTTGGACTTTTATTTGTATTCAAGTGATTCATTTGAAAAGGTTTCTGACGTGATTGTGGCCGCACGACGGGAATTAACAGACTTTGAACGCGGAATGGTAGTTGGAGCTNGAAAAGGTTTCTGACGTGATTGTGGCCGCACGACGGGAATTAACAGACTTTGAACGCGGAATGGTAGTTGGAGCTCGACGCATGGGACATTCAATTTCGGAAATGGTTAGGAAATTCAACATTCCGAGATCCACAGTGTTAAGAGTGTGCCAAAAATACCTAATTTCAGGCATAACCCCCAACCATGGACAAGGCAGTGGCCGACCGCCTGCACTTAATGACAGAGACCAACGACGAGTGCGTAAAATGGTCAGTGTTAACAGACAAGCAACACTGCATGAAATAACAGCAGGAATGAATGTGGGACGTACGACAGACGTGTCCGTTAGGATAGTGGGGCGAAATTTGACTGTACTGGGCTATGCCAGCAGAAGACCGACAAGAGTGACTTTACGAAAAGCACGAAATCGCCTGCAACGCCTCTGCTGGGCTCGGGACCATATCGGTTGGACCCTAGACGACTGGAAAACCGTGGCTTGAACAGATGTGTCCCAATTTCAGTTGGTAAGAACTGATAGTAGGGTTAGNACTGGAAAACCGTGGCTTGAACAGATGTGTCCCAATTTCAGTTGGTAAGAACTGATAGTAGGGTTAGAGTGTGGCGCAGAACCCACGAATCCATGGACCCAAGTTGTCAACAAGGAACTGTGCAAGCTGGTGGTGGCTCCATAATGGTGTGGGCTGGTTTTACATGGAATGGACTGGGTCCTCTGGTCGAACTGAACCAATCACTGACAGGAAAGGATTACGTTCAGCTACTTGGAGACCACTTGCAGCCATTCATGGACTTCATGTACCCAAACAACGATGGACTTTTTATGGATGACAAAGCGCCATGTCACCAGGCCACAACTGTTTGCGATTGGTTTGAAGAACATTCTGGACAATCCCAGCGAATGATTTGGCCACCAAGATCACCCGACATGAATCTCATCGAACATTTATGGGACATCGTCGAGATGTCAGTTCGTACAAAGAATCCTGCACCGCAACACTTTCGCAATTATGGACGTCTATAGAGGCAGCATGGCTCAATATTTCAGACGGGGACTTCCAACGACTTGTTGAGTCCACGCCACGTCGAGTTGCTGCACTTCGCCGGGCAAAAGGATATCCGACACGATATTAGGAGGTATCCCATGACTTTTTGTTGCCTCAGTGTAAACCTCAATTTCACCTCGATTTCATATATATGTGTATATATATATATATACAAATGCCATGTTTTACCTAACTACAAGTGGAATGGTAGCCAGGTAAATGGTACATACCATTTACCTTCAGTATTTACTTTGACACACACTAAGTGAATATGAAAGTTAACCAATTGGAATAGAATCAATTTTATTTACTGTATTATGTGTATGCAAGGGTATTATGAAAAAACTCTGAGAATAACAAAACGAACTAAATTATAACATTTTGAGGATTGTGGGCATTATTGCACGAGTCCATGTACAAAGATTTTAAGCAAAAATTGTGAAAAACATAGGAACAATTTAATAAGATAACTCTTTCAGAGTTGTATGTATTGTTGAAAGATTGCATGTTTTGTTGGCTGATAGAAGTGTACTTCTGCACTAGCTAGACTACATTATTGGCAGACTTCTATTGTAGCTATGATAGACAATGGAGATTTACGGTTATAAGCTGAGAACATCGAGTTTTTTCTTGGTAACTCTTCGATGTTTGTTAAGAGGTGGCAGGTCAGTATGAAAATATTGTAGGAAATATTTTTGGGGAAGAGGATGACCTTTAGTCCTGATTGAAATATCTTCTCCTACACCAAAGTATGTATTACATACATTTNTTTTTGGGGAAGAGGATGACCTTTAGTCCTGATTGAAATATCTTCTCCTACACCAAAGTATGTATTACATACATTTATGCTGTCTAGATTGTCATAGGTAAAGTAAAGTTCAAGAGCTGAAGCTGTGGTGTTCTTCGGGGAGTTGAAAAATTTCTTAAGCGGAGAAATGTTATACGAAACACATGAAAGGGAGACAATTTTTTGCATTCTTCAGTACCTTCCGCCCTTCCTCTGGAAAGTAAACTAACTCTATGTAGTTCCACTCTACCGAAGTCTCTGTCTCGTGGTAACATAGTATTCCTAACATTGGGGAAAACATTTTGAAAAATTTTCACTCTTCCACTAGCAAATAATTTCAGCCAAAGTGCGACAATAGTGCAGTTCTTATTTTGGCCCCAGAAGTTTTCAGATATTACTATTAATTTGTCATAATATATGTTCTGCGAATCTAAGTGTTTCAAAATACAGCTGCCAATTTCATTACTTCTCGTACTAGCGGTAGCTTCGTCCCGGTAATAGAAATATCCAGTGTTGGCTGAACAGTCGTGAATGCAAAAGTTATAGCAGAAGCAAAAAAAAAAAAAAAAAATTTGTAAAACGCAGGGTTTGTGGATAGCTTTGGAAGAGTAAGAGCTTCCTGAAAACCAAACGTAAGCATTAGGGTATCTTTGTCGTTTGGTGCTTCTTGAACGATCTTAAGTCCAACAGCAGCCCTCAAGTGGTGTTTCTGTATGCTTACACTGATTTCTCGTATTTTACCTCATCTCTGTCCTTTACCACTTGTTTAAGGTCAATATGCATAGAGTCGCAATCCTTACGTATATCTGCTTTCGGTTTCTTGAATCCGGTATTAAATTCTTCATCAAATATTCTCTTAAATTTATCAGAACCTACAGAATTGAAGCCAGCCTCAGAACAAAATGTGACGTATTCTTTGAAACATCGTTTGACAGTGTACTACATGGACATATATGTACATATTGTAGGGGCATAGACTCTCGTATTTCGGGAGTCAATCTATGACGGTACGAACATATTTTACATCAGGTTCAGAGTTTTTTTCTTATTGTGACCATGTTTACCCCTTTTATCTTTTACCCAAAGTAGAAGTTCAGGAACCCTTACTTTTTTGGAAACTTAAGTTTCAACTATTCCTCTATTTTTTAGCCATTCGTGGACACTTAAGAAAGCATGCTTACAAACTTCTACTTTCTCTCCATTTACCAGAATATGGTACATTGCAGTAAAATTTCCTCGGGAAGGGCTTCCACATATTTTGGTTTTTCGTGCAGTTTTCTGGACATCTATGACATCAAACAAGTAAGCATTATGTGTGTTATAATTACCAATGGGTTAAACTCCTCAAATACAGAATTATGGGTTTCATCATCAACTTGCATAGAACAGTTTTTTTTTTTACAATTACAGTGAGGTGGCATTTTTCGCGGATAGTTTGGTTTCCCCTTACTCCGATATGCCTATTAACTATTACCCTGATTTCTGGCAATTATATTTTTGACCTGTTTGTTGATTCCTCTGTTTCTTTTTTCCCAACTTTTCTTGGCATCTTCTCTTTGTCTGGAGAATAATTTGAAGCCACAGTTNTGATTCCTCTGTTTCTTTTTTCCCAACTTTTCTTGGCATCTTCTCTTTGTCTGGAGAATAATTTGAAGCCACAGTGGTTTACAGTGGGAACACTGACGCAGGCTGGCTGCACAAGAGAAGGTGCTGCTTCCGGGAGCTCGTCTTATACAACGGTCGTATTAGTAGTAGGACCAGGTAGACATCATTCACCAGTTCCACATGGAATTGATTTCTGAAACAATCAGTAATATGGTACTCAGTAATAGTGCTGATTATTATATTATATTAATTTTATTTGGATATACATAAGGGGCATATTAAATTGTAATACTCGGTATTCCCATATTCAATTTGAAATTAATCATGTTTTGTTGGAATTCCGAAAAAAAAAAAAAATCAGCACAAAAGCAAAACTTGCAAGCCTTTCCACAATGGCGTTGTGAAGCTTCTAGCTACTTGGATGTGAGACATGGTAAATGCCGTACGTACCGTGTTTTACTGCTATCATGATGTTCTGTTTGCTTCATCTAATAAAAGAAGAAATTGCTACAAGAAACATTTTCCAAGATGCGTTAAAGTTCACAAAATGTAATTAGCTACAGATATAATTTAAAAACTCATGCCATGCTGGGGCTGCTATAGAAGGGGCAGGGTGAAGAACACGTCATGTGCAACAAATACCAAGGCATTCGTTTCTCACCTTCACTTTCATCCCTGATCGGTTGAACTCCTACTCAAGACCGAAATTTGGATCTTCATCTAGGTCATCGCATAAAGAACTTTCATCAATATCGCTTCTGAATCATAATACAAGTTTTTGTATATCACGATCAACCAACCACAGTTGTCTTCGCAGCGCCATCTTTGGTAATTCGCTTGTTTGAATTACATTAACCGACTACATACCATATAATGTTACCAACATTATTGTCCTTAAATATAAAAAATACCACCCGCCACCCCCCAAAGCTCTTCAAAAATAAATTAAGTAGGCTGTAAGCAATCGACTGTAACAAAAAACTCTTTTGAACGAAAAAAGTTTGTTACCATGTTTTACGACCGGATGCCTCATATAGCCGCTATATGTATATATGAACACTGAAGAGCCAAACAAAATGGTACACCTGCCTAATATCGTGTAGGGCCCCCGTGGGGACGCAGAAGTGCCGCAAGACGACGTGGCATGGACTCGACTAATGTCTGAAGGTATGCAGGAGGCAATTCGCACCATNCGCAGAAGTGCCGCAAGACGACGTGGCATGGACTCGACTAATGTCTGAAGGTATGCAGGAGGCAATTCGCACCATTAATCCTGTGCAGGGCAGTCCACAAATCCAATCTGCGCCAATTTGAGAAAGGGTGGCACGTTCGTCACGTNCACCATTAATCCTGTGCAGGGCAGTCCACAAATCCAATCTGCGCCAATTTGAGAAAGGGTGGCACGTTCGTCACGTTTAATGGTTCTCGTCAGTCGTCGTTTGTCCCGTTCATTCACCATCTTTTTCCGGCTGCAGCGATGTCGAAGATGTGATGTTTTACCGGATTTCTGATAATCACGGTACACTCGTGAAATGGTCGTACGATAAAATCAAAATGGTATCACTACCTCGGAGATGCTATTTCCCATCTCTCGTGCGCCGACTGTAACACCATGTTAAAACTCACTTAAATCTTGATAACCTGCCATTGTAGCAGCAGTAACCGATCTAGCTGCCAACCGCATCACGTTACTCTGATTGGTTCCATACCTCTGCTATTTGCATACGCACGCTTATACCAGTTTTTTTTGGCTCTCCAGTGTATGCATGTATTACTTATCACATCGGGGCCTGTTCCAAATATCACACCAAACTATCGATTCCCATTTTCGTTTGCAAATTTTTCGTGTATTTATTTTTTTATATTTATTCTTAAACACATTATAATTTTTCTCCCATCACTTGGAAAGCAGCCCGATCTTTTCTAATACCGAAAGAAAATTACTGTCATTTATCGTTCTGGGTCGAGAACTTATTGCCCCAAGCCATGCATCAACTTTGTAAATTGCTTAAATCTTTGTTTCGTTGTGCATGAATACTAAGCAGTGAATAATTAATTTACGAACATCTCCAAAAGGACTTATAAAACTCGTTTCCTTAATCGATTTGCAAACATCTTATTTCACTACAACTCCTGTAATTTTTCTTGTATAACTTCCGTTCCGCATTTAAATTACACTCATATAATATTCACCGAACAGTGGGGAAAAATATCACACAATTTATACGTCCAAAAAGGAATGAATATTATTTATAGCTTCGAGTTTCGAACTCAGGTCGCTACGCCGCACGTTAACAGACAGACAATCACGTACAAAGTTCGTTAAAAATAATCCAAGACCAAAGCCGGTGTTTTAATTTGGACTGTATATCTTACTATAACNTCACGTACAAAGTTCGTTAAAAATAATCCAAGACCAAAGCCGGTGTTTTAATTTGGACTGTATATCTTACTATAACATCTTGATTTTTTATCCAAAATGTGTCTATCAGCATACATTTAATGTTTCATACACCGTGTATTTATATGGAATTTACTCCAGCATTTTTTTATTAAAGCGTCACTTAGGTGGTTCTTGNATGTTTCATACACCGTGTATTTATATGGAATTTACTCCAGCATTTTTTTATTAAAGCGTCACTTAGGTGGTTCTTGCGTGTAGACTAGTACAATTATTATGGGGAGTTTTGGACAAGGGCGTGGGGTTGTTACCTCTGTGCGCTACCAATGTAGGAAGTTTTATATATACAAACTCTTTTTAGCTTAACCTTGACACTACTGGAATGTATTTTGTATTAAAGACATTAAGAAGAGGATTTTTTTTTTATTAAACGTGATTTAGAATAACTTAAGTTCACCAGTGTTTTCAGGCTAAGCTGGGTAGGGGACAGGNTGGGTTAGTGGTGGTGGGTGGTGGTGATTTGGGAAATATTAAATCAATGTGATTTATTGGAGGGGGGTCAGTCGTCTTCTGGATGTGGTGCTGGTGGACCTCCAGGAATGTAAATTATTTCAATAAAGATTGTAACATTTTTTATCATTTTGAAATTACTTTTATAATTTTTTATAACAATTTTAAATTTTTTATAAATTGTTATGTATGTTTTAGGATTTTTTTTTTATTTTTTATTTTTTTTTATTTTCAGGGTTATGAGAAGTTCTCAGAGGAAATCCTCAAATAAGCATTCGCGTATGTTTTATTTTCTCGGAAACTAACTAATATACTTGAACAAAATTTTCCAGGGAATGTACAAAATGTATTTTAATGTTTCTAAGATTTTGACTTTTCGTTCTGAGTTCAATGATTAATTAAATAAATAACGAATTCAGCAAAAACAAACTATATAGGATGCATTTTGTGTATATTTCTTGAGAGATAATTGAAAAAAATAAAACAAAGATAGAGACATTGCTAGATACAATGTTGGCTACAATTTGCTGTAATAACATCATGGTGTCGCCGCTTTAAATGGAGTGAAGGCAGTTTATCCCGATCCATACTGGAGGGGTGACAGGCGAGAATCGGTAGAGTTTGGTGCGGTCAAAAGTGATCACCAGAGGCTGGCCCGAGCGAGCTAGTTACAGTAACGGTACACCGAGGGGTGAACTCTGACGTCAATACGGTGCTGTCACTTCCCAGCTTAGGCCACTAGTATTCATTTTCACGCCGATTAAACCTATTCTTTTACAATAAATATCAAACAAAAATTTTTTCCCATGTATTTATATTGCTTGCACGAATTCAGCTTAAAAATGAAAATAAAATTCCCAATAGCTTACATAAGAAAACGTCGAAAGAGTATCGCGTTTCATGCCCAAATAATCTATTCGTCTAATATCGTCTTTAAATCATATGTAATAAAATAAAATTCGTCCAAACTATATCTTTAGATTTTGTTCTGTAGTAATATTAACAAACTTTTGAAATTGTTTAAAAGATTAATGACAGCTGGAAAGTTATTCTGCAGATAATTTGTAGCTAATATCTTTTATACATAAAATTGAGTGATCAAAAAATATACACTTTTACATTAAACATAGTGAACAAAATTACGTAAACCATAACGCAGTGGCAATCATTACCTAATTATTACCTTAATTTTCGGTTTCGTATAAATTTTTTGAAGCTCTCGTTCACGTTACCGTGAATCATATATGTCGTTGCGTATTTTAAAGATTAATTTTCTTCCCACAATGTCACGAAAAGCATTACCACATATTTAACCTCCACGTTTTCTTCGTTTCCATTTTCTGTTTCATTCACGCGTAATTCAGCGAATATCTGGCATTATATCTTCTAGCATTGTTATCATCACATGCCCAATACTGAAAAAAAATTCAGATCCCAGTAACGTCTGCCTGATTTTACATTTAAAATCTGTCGAAATTCGATTAACTGCCGACAATGATCATGAGAAGTGAAAAGAAACTTCTAAGTAGGTCCTGGTTTGAGCGGAATGTTATAATGCAATGCAATGAATAATTTTTAGTGGAGATAATTATAGAGGTCATGCAAAGATTGTATATACATGAATAAAACTTAATGAAACGGCATCGATGTTTTGTAACGTATGAATTTCCTGTTTCCTCCGAGCGAGGTAGTGCAATGGTGAACTCACTTACGGAATACGCGGCTTTTAATACGGGTCCGGTAATGAGCCCACAACAAATATATTTAATTTATGTGAATATTGCAAACTACTTATTCATACGAAACCCGAAAGCACTATGCCATGGTTTACATATGTCGTGAATGTCTCTAGTTTTCATTACATCGAAAAACTGACCAACTAGCTACATGCTGCGAAAACAATTGCCCAAAAATTGTTTGTGCAGTTTTAAATTTTCTTACAACTCTGAGAGGATTCAAACCAGCGACCCTTGGATTACCACCCTTACTTCCTTACCACTAAACCACTGGGTCGGCTAAAATATGTTGGAACGCTATCTACTGGTATTCGAATAATTTTTGTGGTCAACAAGTTTGTGATGTTTCCGAATTTCGTTCAATATTTCTGAAACAATTTTTTATTATCAGTTACATCTGTCTTCCTTGAGTAATAAAACTTCTTTATACTATATGCACATACACTTTAATTTGAATATCGCGTTTTCTACAGAGTAGTCAAATAAAATACAAAAGTTCACGCATGTTAAATAAAAATCTACTTTTTATTCGTACACATTAATTTATTTTGTTGTTGCTATGGTGTTGTTGTAGTGCAGTAACTGGTACACCTTAAATTATGAATAAATGATACAAATTTGCCAATTCAAACACATGCTTAATCAGTGTTTTCACAGTAGGTAAAACTAATGGCTGTAAATATTTTTTTTTCTCTCACAGGAAAATGCTTGGTCATTAGAAGACAACATATTTCAAAATATTAAATTCCCAACATTATCATTTAGTTATTTCTCATTTCCAAACATAATCATATTTTGTTCCAGTGAGCATGACTGTGATCTTTCAGGACACCTCATTAAAGATGTATTACAAGAGTCTTTATATAATATAGGAAACTCGCATTATTTCCAAAACATGTGGGACGCACTTTGTTGTGTTGTCGCACGTAAAATGTGACCATTTGCGTTATAAGTAGCTTTCCGGTAACACTAAAATTGTTTTGCTAGTTTTCGTTATTGTTGCAGTAATTTTCCATAGCAATACTGATTATTGTTCGTATTACACATATAATGTTACAATAAAAATTTTCGCTCCAAATACAACTTTTTTAGTGTTTCTAATTGGATGGCATTGTACTTATCCTTGATAAAATAGTATTTGATGTAATTTTACAACATAAGCCTACTTTGTAGTTGTGAAATTATTAACCCATCTTATATAAACTCGTACACTCACAGTAATTTGTGTGTACAAATTCTACTTAGTACAAAAATACGCGAAACGGAAGTTAAACGTTTGTGTTTGTGTGTTATTATACGAAATTAAATAAACATATTTGTTGATAATGCTATAAGATTTTTATTTACTTTTCAAAAAATTAGTATTTCGTTCTAAAAATCGTGCAGAAAGTTTGTAAATATGTGAACAGGTATATTTACCTTAAGTCATTGTCTTTTCACTGAAAATGTCATTGCGAATTAACAAATTTATGGTCGGTGTAGAATTACACTGCGGATAAAGTAAAATGTTCTTAACATTAGTGTGTTAATAAAAAGACAGCGTTGTAAAAAAACTGCACAGTTGAGTGAAATATCACCTCATATTTATGTTTTTTAAAGCTAACATAGAAATATGCCATTTAACATTTATGTTATTGTAAATAAAGCAGAAAATCACCGTGATTTTATTAGTGATTTGTAGATCTCTAATGATTATATTTGGGTACAGTTACACATAGTGTAGTTGTTTTTTAAAATGACACATACAAAAATGTAGAACTACCAAATATTTGTATGTGCCATTTATACACTTTTTTTTACAGTATGTGATGGGAAGTTGCCGTTTTTCTTATAGTGTGGAAGCGTTTTATGTAATAAGAAAATGTATTTTTAAATAATATTAAGTGACTTATTCTAAACAATTTTTATGCAAAATCAGCGTTTCTAAAATACTAATGGAAATAAATGTTTTTTTCATTGATATGCATTAACATATTTTAATTTAAAAACATTGTTACAATTTTTTTTGCATTATGCGCATTCAAAACATTGGCTTTCAGGGAAGTAAATAAGATAACTAAAAATGCAACAGGAAGTTATACCACTCAGAATAGGCGTTGAAATTTTCCGCGTGCAAGAATTCAATCAGTCTTGGGTATAGCTGACTACCATGCTCGGTCTCCGGGAAACGGGTTTTTCATACAGTGACAAATCGTCTAGTACAAGGCATGCTGCTGCGACAGTGATGAGTCTGTGGAACCAGTGGATAGAAGATGGTCATTCGCAGCGACGAGCGGGTACTGGGCCAAGCAAAGTGACCACAGCAGGGGATGACCGCCATCTTGTCCGCATGGCTGTAAAGGAACATACAGCCTCGTCCACGGTGTTGGCTCGACACTGGAGCACTGCAACGGGTGTGGACCTGTCTACGTCGACGGTTCGACACCGTCTGCTGCGGACTGGACTGGTGCCATTGCGTCGGCTTCCATTTTCCAGAAGCCACAAACGCCGCAAACCGCAATGGGTATGTGAACGTCGTCGCTGGCGGGCTGAGTGGCAATATGTAGTGTTTTCGGACGAGTCCCGCTTCAACCTGTCCTACAGTGATAGCCGCATACGTGTTAGACGCTACCAAGGTGACCGCAGCCAGGAAGCCTGCATTGTGGAGCAGTATTGCAGATAAATGCCAAGTGTGATTGTTTTGGGCGCTATTGTATTGAAGGAAATGTGAACAGTAACTGCTACATCAGCGAGGTTTTAGAGCCCGAGGTACTGCCTATCGTTCAGGCAACTCCATATGCTATATTTCAGCAATACAAGGCTTGGCCACATGTGGCGAGGAATATGCAGCTTTCTGCAATGAACGACGGGTACCACTGCTTCCCTGGTCTGGACGTTCGCCCGACATGTCGCCCATCGAACATGTCTGGGATATAGTTGGTCGGTGACTTGTTCGTCACGGTCCTTCAGCAACAACTGTTGAAGTGTTATGGACTCGCATACAAACTGTGTGGAGGGAGATTCCCCAGGAACATATCCAGGTCCTCTTTGATTCAATGGCATGGCGTTTTTAGGGGCTCTGCTTGCAGCATGTGGGAACTTAACACCATACTCAATTCTTAAGGACAGAGATCATGTACAGTTTTGCAATCCTAATCTATTTTAGATTTTGTACCGAATCTGTGGTATGGAAGTCATTTCAATCGCATGTATCCTTCTTGCTGTAGCGTTTTTCACTAACGTTAGTGTGTTTACATATATATAACCTTTGGTCGTACTTTGCTGTCCATCAAAAATAATTATGATATATATAATAACTCTCATAATGGGTATGAATTACTTGTATACCTTGGAGAGTAGACAAAATCATCTGAACTATCTCCTCTCTATTTCTGATAATACTGGTGACATATATAAATTCGCGAGTTTAAATAAGTAAGTTGTCAGTTTAAAAATTTTTTGTAGATATATGTTAAATGCTTTCACGGTGTGCACTTGCTCATATGCACATACTATACAAAATAAAGTTAAATCATAGAGGTGTCAATGACTGTGTTTTTTCTGGGAACATCTGCTCGTAGGAACAGAGCATGGGGGTTTTTCTGTGTGCGAACAAAGTGTGTGGGTTTTCTCATAGTTCTACAATATATTTTTCATTTAAAACGAATGGTATAAGTTATTCTGTAATCATTTGCTGTGCTACTGAAAATAACAGTGCTAGAAATGTTCCTCCACTTAGATGGATTGTTCACATCATGTTTCCTGAAGTGATTCATTCGAGAAGGTAAATTCGTACACTGGGTGAACAGATGGTGAAAAATTTTGCGAAATGCTTCGCAAACTGCGAGATATGCTACTGCGCATCGAAGACGTTGGAGAGTGTCTCGCCAGTTGGAGTTAAGTGTATTTGGGCTCTTAACAGCGAGGTCTTGAGAGCCGATGAGGGTGAAACCAGTTTAGACTGAAACCATGCCAGAATAAAAGGGTCGGGTAAATGGGAGATCCCCGAGAAAACCCGCCGATCAGCATCATCGTACTGTACGATTACCACTTACGAAAATCTGGGAGTGACCCGACTGGGGATGGAACCCTGTTCGCAATGGTGGCAGGTAAGCAGGTTATCCGCTTAGCCACAGGGGCCCCCTCGCCAGTTTGAGTCACGAACAGATAGTTATATATCAACTGCCATGGACATGATCACGATTGTGCGGTATCAATGGTGAGTTATCCTGCGTCTGTTCGTTTAGCTGGAGAATTCGTCGGACACCAGCAAACCAGTATCATCTCGGCAATAGTTAGTCGGCAGGAGTCAGTCTGCGGTAGTCAGTTTGCAGGAGCCTACCGGCAGATTTCAGTCGGCAGGAGTCATTCAGCAGAAGTCAGTCGGTAGGAGTCATTCAGCAGAAGTCGGTCGGTAGGAGTCAGTCAGCAGAAGTCAATTGGCAGGAGTCAGTCAGCAGAAGTCAATTGGCAGGAGTCAGTCGGCAGAAGTCAGTCGGTAGGAGTCAGTCGGCAGAAGTCAGTCGGCAGGAGTCAGTCGGCAGGAGTCATTCAGCAGAAGTCAGTCTGTGGGAGTCAGTCGGCAGAAGTCAGTCAGTGGGAGTCAGTCGGTAGGAGTCAGTCGGCAGAAGTCATTCGGTAGGAGTCAGTCAGCAGAAGTCAATTGGCAGGAGTCAGTCAGCAGAAGTCAATTGGCAGGAGTCAGTCGGCAGAAGTCAGTCGGTAGGAGTCAGTCGGCAGAAGTCAGTTGGCAGGTGTCATTCGGCAGGAGTTATTCAGAATGAGTCAGTCTGCAGGAGTAAGCCGACAGTAGTCAAGTGTATGAATTAATGTGTGCTTGAAGACGATGCACACCACTAACATTGTGAAATCGAGTATGCCATGTACGACTTAATGCATACCTTAAACGACTGCTCAAAAATGACATGTACAGCACTGTAATTTATATGCCAAGACCTTCGGTAAAGGTTGCAATGTGCGGCATTCATCTGCTTCTTTGGCATGGCCGTTTCATGTGGACGATTGGTCTGATTGGATGCTACTCTATTGCCCATTATTGGAAAATATTTGTCGAGTAGGCTAGGCTGATTAATGGGCTAGACCATAGTCAGATACATCGGTTACTTTAATTATCTGCAGAGGATGAAATATCATGTGACCAAAAACCATTCAAGAGAGAGCAATGCAACATCATAATTTTTCTTTTATCAGCGCACTCTAGGAGAAAATACTGAAAATACGGAATGAGTTTTAGAACTAGAATTGAGGAATTAAATTGGTTGAATGAAATTGAGTAATTTATACAGCTTGATGTTCGGAACCATTTAATACATTACATTTACTACGAATTCAAAAACATAACTAAAAAAAAAATTAAAAGAGAGCGGAAAACAATTATTTTCAAGTAACATACCCTATGTCTATAAAACAAATATGGCTACCAGAAACATAGATATATGTTTGAAGAGTTAGTGATCGCAACTGCCTATCTCCTATGGGTACGTTCGACAATCTCGAGTCGAAGGCGTCCGAGCACCCCCTGAGTCGAGCCGAAGACTGCCGAGCTCGTCCGAGTAAAGCCGAAGACCCTCCTCCCCCTGCCAAACTAGTTACAAGTCATCCAGCTCCCATTAGAAATAAATTGCGCTGAACTCTTCATAACCCCACTACTTACTTATAAGAGAAAAATAGAAAAATTATATATATAAATTATATATATATATATATATATATATATATATATATATACACACCATCTTACAGGTACTATTAATGATGAAATTTTCTGGGGGTGGTAAGGTGGTTTCAAGGTGTGAGTAATGTGATGTAATGAACTTGCTGTTGGAAATGCATTCTTATTGGACAAAAAAAATGCAAGACGCATATGCTGTAAGCAATAATTATTATGTAATGAATGTTTAGCAGAATCACTCAAAGCGAGTTGATATCGATACCGCAAGTACAGTATTACACCAACTGTTTAAAATTGTAGTCGTTGACCTGGTTGCACGTCGGCATAGGTCACACAAGTACTGCTGTAATCGAAGCAGCACATATGGGAGTAGGGTTGATAGTTACAGTACGTTACATAACCAGAAAAACACGTGAATCAATTGATCGTGGAGTTTAAATATATAATTTACGGTGATCTGTTGATTCTCATGTATTACGTTTCTGGCAATATAACGCGCGGTATTTATCAGAACACGATTATAATAACAAATCTTAATTTTTAATATATTATGATTATACACTCGTGCTGGACACGCTGGTAATTGCAATATCGAAAAAAAAATTACAGATATGGGCCTGTAAAACACTTTATTTTTGCTCTAATTACAAAATGATAAAACATTTATATTGTTAAACTCAAATAAATTTAATTTACATGAGAAATATAACGGAAAACTTGGGCATTTTTACGAGAAAATATGATAGTGTCTACAGTTGCCATCCTTGCCTACTTCATTTCAGTAACGTTTTACATTTAGATAAATGAGGGTCATATCTTAGGAACCATTCAACCGATTGGAATGACAATTGTGATATTGGCAGTACACTCGTTTTCTCACTGGTCGTTTATGTTTGAAGGTATGTAGTAATGTAACCTAAATAAAATTATAATAGCATATCTCGACGACTACTCAAATGACTCCAGCCACATTTGTTATACGCGTAGTGCTATATCAACCCTTCCTAAAATTAAACGATTATCAAATATTAAAGCATAATATTAAAAATGGTGAAAATATTAATTATAATTTTGATTTTAAATTCCATATATACCAAAGAGATTTACCAATTTAAAACTAACTGGATTGGCTCACAGAATTTTTTGCAATCTTTTAAAATGTTAATTCACTGCCTCTTTCGTTCGCCAAGAAATAAAAATGTTTTTACATTGTATCTTAGAAACTACTTAACTAATTGCTGCCAAATTCTACACGCATACACTGCTATTATATATAAATCTGACATACAAAATATGAATAGATAAAGTACGTACTTTCAAAATGGTGTCCATATAAGTATTTTCGAATAGTATGACGTATATGCCAAATAATTATACTTACTTCAAACAAACTTTATACGCTGGTAGCACTTTGGAGTCTATTAAAATTAGTTATTTGCATATTATCTCCCCATTTCTTAAAGTTATGGCACCTTGAAACTCAATATTTTAATTTTACATTTCATGAAGTACCCAAACAAAACCTACAAATAAATATACCAGAAAGTACCATTGAAGACATAATGAATTAAGTAATTTGAAGTGGGTTAATTATTTATTTTCCAAATGGCTGCATCGGTAAAATTTGTATTGCATTTGATAAATACGTAATAATCAAACAGTTTTGAACCGAACGTGATATGCTAGCTGTTATTTTTGTGTGAGCTGGATTCACAAATTGATAACGTCTTTAGTGTGCCATGATGACAAACGTCACCTGAAGTTTCAACTTACGCAGTAACTTCTCGACCGATTCTTTTGACATCTGCAGGTAAACTGTGCTACGGATGCACCTACTCCGTGCACTATATTCAGTTCATAGAAAATTCGATCATACGCCATTCTGTGAGATACTGCAATCAAAAATATATTGATATAGACCTACATTGTAGGACTTCTCCGTAATTACCCAACAAACTTAACCTAATATTGTATAAAATATCTTCAGTAAAGATATGTTTAACAAACACAAATTATACAGCAAATAATAAGAATTATTGGCGTATGTATTTAGAGTAAAGTGGGGCAATACATAAATTAGGAACCAAGTATTACATCTAACTGACGTTAAGAATTTACAATTGACAGCCGCTCTGTGAAATGACCTTGTTTAACTACCATGCGATGAAATCCTGTTCCAGACACAAGGTGTATTTCAGCAGGATATATATACATATATATACATAAACCAAATATTGAAGAACAATAAATATAATATATACACACACTCTTGATAGCTAGTGGTGTGATTTTACTAGTGGAAAATATGGGTGATGTTGAATCACGGAATACCTCAAATCAAATCTATAATGTATTAAGAGATATAATTCGCATCAGCATTTAAGCACCATTTTATTATTCGTACGCCAATAGTTCTTGTCCATGAACTGAAGGACAACTTTAGACAAACAGAATCACTTATTTAATATTTCAAGACCCACAAAGAAAAGATGTATGGCTTCAAATGCAAAGTGGTGATAATCTTGGCATGAAAGACCTTAAACACGAAGCTCTGAAAAAGAAACTTATTAATGAGGTGGGCTCGGACTTTGAAAGTTATTCCAGTCGTAAATCTAAGGCACTTTATCTAATGTCTTCGAAATTCTATTTCCACTCCCGCATCGCCCGCTTAAAAAACTTCATATATTTGACGACAGAAGCCTATGGAGGGGGTGAGGAGAAGGAGAGCCATTAATTTAAATCTATTCTTTAGGGATGGTGGTTTCTGCTCAGGCTGTATGGCGGAAAATGAAATTTGGCTCTTGAGAATTGATACGGCAGAAATGACGAAGAGCTCGCAGGCTGCGGGGACTTGGAAGATCGCGGGGGAGCTGCTCCCAGACGACAATAAGATCGTATCCTATATCGAATTTTGCTCTCTTTCAGACAGAAAGGCATTAATAACAGTTGCAAAACAAAGTGACTTATCTCCCTGTGGGAACTTAGCACCCGCCGTTATCGACTACTGCGCTCTACAAATTCAAACACTTTTAACTGTACAAGTTTACTTTTTCCCCAGAAAATGAACTAAATTTGGCGAAGTAAAGATCGCGTATAAAAATAATTCACGCTCCCAAACATTTTATAATTTCAGTCGCTACACCAGTTTACAGAATTGCGTGTGTATATATAAATACAGGATGTATCAGTACAGCGGTTACAAACTTTCAGGAGAGATAGAGTACACTTAGACGATCGGAAATCACATAGCAAAGCATTGTCGGAAACGCTTTCCTGGCGTGGTAGTGTCGACACAAAACAACATCAGATATTAAATGCGCTGGAGATGTGAAACCTGCATCACGGTCCGGGGTAGTAATTTCAAACACCTTCTTTGATTTTTGCTGTACTAAGAAAATAAACATGTTTTCTCATCCTGTTCGTGTCCTTCCTTTCATGTGTTTTGTGTCGTCACTACCGCACCAGGAAAGCGTTTCCAACCATGCATTGCTATGTGATTTCCGATCGTCTAGGTGTACTCNTACCGCACCAGGAAAGCGTTTCCAACCATGCATTGCTATGTGATTTCCGATCGTCTAGGTGTACTCTATCTCTCCCGAAAGTTTGTAACCGCTGTACTGATACATGCAGTAGATAAAATATATAAGTTGTGGGTGATTTTTTAAAATTAATTTTTATGAACACATTTAAACAAATACGTAAGTAGTTTTTTCAGTATTTTCGAGAGATGTTGAATAGCGCCCACAGAATGAATGCCGTACAGCACATCCCAAATTTTTAACAGAACATAACCGATACATATCATTGGTTGTCAGCAATTTATATAGCGAACACGATTTCTCAAGCGTTTGTGTACGTGAGGTTTTGCTTTACGAACAGCTATGCCAACTGTCGCGCGCCACATACACTTCTCTAGTCCGCAGTATCTGCTTTGCGTGTGCGCCTGCAGTAAATGGTTTCTAGCTGCCATCAGTGCAAGCAGCCCTGTAAGTTCTCCTGTGCGTGGAAACTCCAGTCAAATCACTCGCTGTTAATTCTGCAATTTTAAGATGAATCTCTGGGGAATAAGTTTTCTGTTCTGTACATTTTGAACTGACAGCCGGACTGGTGTGTTCCTAGTCGGGGTTGTCAGCGACGAGGCGTGGCACTACGGACAAAGGAGGTTAAGGATGGCGGGGAGCTGATGACGTCACGGTCAAGTCACTGCGCTCGGTTGCTCAGGACACGCTGCGGAGGACGCTATTTCTTGTCGAAATAAACATGCCAAATCGCAATGTGCTGTACATGACTGCGATAACAGCGATCGAAACACTACGAATTCCAAGTTCTACACATTGCCCAAAGACACGAGCATTTGCAGGGGCAGTTGGTAGATGCTTTTAGAGATTTTATTTGAGTGGTTTTCGTCGGTGCTACACTTCGGCAAGGTCTTGAGGGCTGGCGGATTTGGAGTGTGGTGAATATAGAGCAGCTGCGGAATGAGAGAGCAGAGGAAAATGGAATGTCCAAAGAAAACCTGCCGGTGAACGGCAACGTCCACCACGTTTTCCAAATGCGGAAATCCTGGTGAGCCTGTCGGGAATTGAACCTTGTTTGCCTTGGTGGGAATGTAAGAGCGAAGCCAGGTAAACAAAGAGTTGCAGTCTAGTTTAAAATGTTTGTTGTTCTGTGCAGAATTCACTGCAGCTATCATTTGAGATTCGTATGTTAAAAAAATTAAAGCAACCGCTTTAAGGCACTTGGAATAAACGAAATTATATTACATTGTAAACACATTTATACGTTATGAATATATTTTATATATTTACATATAACACGTAAGGCCATTTGAAGAAGTACGTATAACGTACACCAAAAATCGTTAACATGGTTAACAAACGTTTTTGGAGATTACATTACATTGAAAATAAATGTTCTTGTTATCAAACACTGAGTTCAAACAAATAATAAATTATTTTAACATTACTCTTTATTAAATNGAAAATAAATGTTCTTGTTATCAAACACTGAGTTCAAACAAATAATAAATTATTTTAACATTACTCTTTATTAAATGTATTAATCTAATTGTTAATTTTTGTTTTGTTTTTTTACCCTCAATATTTTCCGAACATAGCTACACATTTTCACAACACTAAAACATGGTGGTTATGTTAATTTTTTTTTTCAAAAAAATATCTGTTGTACCATTTTAAACACAATTCTGATACAAACTGGATATTTTCGAAGGAAGTNTTTTTTTTTCAAAAAAATATCTGTTGTACCATTTTAAACACAATTCTGATACAAACTGGATATTTTCGAAGGAAGTAGTAATATGATTTTTTAGAAGAAGGGCGTATCAGAACACACAGCTTAAATGAACCGTGACAATAACACCTATAAGACTACTATGCTATATCTCATGAACAAACTATCCGATTCAAGCCAAATTTGAAACGTCGACAGTTCATTATACAGGCTGTTCCAGACCTACCACATCAGCCCCTTTTCTCAAAAATAGTGGGTTCAAAACTTGTGAAATGCGTTGTAAACAAACATATAAATGCAAATTGAATGGTAAAACGTTCATTGTCTGAAATCTGCTGGAAACCGTAGGAAACGAAGTCAACTTCAGAATTTCAAACTGGAATATAGTACAAAATTAGTATCCTTGGATAGAGCTAGCAAAACTGAACATCCTTTGTCTAGAAAGTATTTTGGAATGTTTCGCAGTTTTGAAGATATCGAAATACTCTCGGTCTGCGCATCTGGCACACCCGAAGCTGCATCGCGCTACTCTACGCCAGACCAAACGAGGCGAGCGGGAACTGTTGACGCTAGACAGCAGTACTTGAGTTTCCCCTCTGTTTGTGCCATTCCTCATTNCAAACGAGGCGAGCGGGAACTGTTGACGCTAGACAGCAGTACTTGAGTTTCCCCTCTGTTTGTGCCATTCCTCATGTCGAACAAGAGGCATTTTGGCGGTACGTGCACTGTAAAGGTTACTAGCGTGGTTATTACTTTGCTGACGATATTCATGCAGTAGTGCCGCTTTCAAACGAAGAGGCGTTTGACATGCTTATGCGAATGTCGCCGGAATCAACGACAAGCAGAGCGTGTTTACGAAGGAAGGTATGAAGTTCGTCCACGCCGGTGACATGTTTTTCAGCGATTGGAGTGAATGAGTGAAATATTTGGGTNGAAGGAAGGTATGAAGTTCGTCCACGCCGGTGACATGTTTTTCAGCGATTGGAGTGAATGAGTGAAATATTTGGGTGGTTCTTAACATCGAGGTGTGTATGGAGCAGCACCGGAATGAATGAGCAGGGGGAAGGGGAAATCCCTGAGAAAACCCGCTGATTAGTGGCATCGTCCGGCACGATTCCCTTCCGGGGTGAGCAGAAGTGCCATCTGCAGAATCCTGCACGGCGGTGGTTTACACCATTACCATACTCATGTCCATCAGGCACTAAGCGAAGATGATTTCCATACAAGACTCTCCTTCTGCAACTGGTATTAAATTTCAAATCTGTACATCCCGACTATCGTACTGTGAATTGATGATGTCATTTTCAAATCTGTATGTAAATATCCACAATGCTCACTATTGGTCAGGAGAAAAACCTCATCGGTTACGTCAGCAAGACAATTAGCACATTTGCAGCCCTAATACCAGGTGTGGACTCATCCATGATCAAGTTATCGGACCTTATTTTTTTGCTGAACAATAAACTGGTGGGCGGTACTCTGAATTTCTGCAAAACGCACTGAGTTCCTACAAGAAATTCCACTAGCAACATGGTTGTTAATGTGGTAGCAACAAGATGGATTCCCGGCCCATTTTTCCTTGGTGGTCAGGCGTACTTTAAATCAAAGTTTTCCTGGTCGATGGATTGGGAGATGAAGGCAAGTGAGTTGGCCCCCACGGTCGCCAGACTTAACTCTCCTTGATTATTTTTTGGGGACGCATTAAAGACACTGTGTATCATCAGTGTCCTACAACGATAGATGAAATGAAAGACCGATTTAGAGAAGCATGCCAGTCGCTGCCAGCTGCAGAGATACTTAGGGGTACCCAAAGTGCATGAAGACAAGCACAAGTATGCTTAGAACAGGGCGTAAAACATTTGGAACACCTATTACAGTGAACACTAAACAAGCAAATGTGTTCTTTTGCAATAATTTCTAAACAAAAAGTTATTTATTATTTAAAAATCATGAATTTTGTACTGCTAAATTTTACAAATTGCATTTATTTCATGCAGGAAATGTAACAAAAGTTAGTTTCCTCACTAGGCCTACAATATTAAAAAGCATTTTTACGCACATAATTTTGTTAGTGCCAGGGAGATTTTGATATTATCGAATCGGCGGCACATACCAAAAGACTTTCCAGACAAAAAAATTTCAATTTTACGAACCCGATTCAACGATACTAATTTTGTACTATCTGCCCATTTGAAATTCAGAAGTTACCCTCGTTTCATCCAGTTTACCGCAGATTCTAGGCAATGTATGGTTCACCATTCAATTCGTATTTATGGGGATCGCCTACAAAGCATTTTACCCAAAAAAGCTCAGCCGCGCTATTTTCGAAAAAAAAAAAAAAAAAAACCCTGGGACGGTAGGTCTGTGACATGCTGTATGAGTATTTCATTTATAAAACGACAATTATATTAATTTGCTATTTTGAAAGATAGCGTAAATTCGAAAAAAAAAGTAAGTTTTTCATTGTGTCTTGGAAACGGCAGTATTTAACCGGTTTTTCAAAATTTTGTACGTTGGCAGTACATAATGTAAGCATTGAATCAAGACACCGGTAATGTTATTGGTCTGCAATTTTTTTATATCGTTCAAATTGAAAAAAATTAAACTCTTACATTATATCTTGGGAATCCATTCCACAGATTTAAACGAAATTTGGTACGTTGACAGCGTAAGGTGTAGTCATTGAATTTACGGACCGACAGTGTTATTGCCATTTTGGAACATAGCGCAAATTGGAAAAATAAATCTCTTATGTTAAATTCCGGGAACCATGCCAGAGATTTTAACGAAATTTGGTAGCTTGACAATGATGAATTATGTATGCATTTAATAGTGATAATGTTTTCAAAGGGCCATTTTCGAAGATAGTGCAAAATGAAAAATACATTTTTTATGATATATCTTGGTAACTACACAACTCATTCCTTCCAAATTAAGCATATAAGTAATACTATTGTGGGCCATGTTCATATATGCAATATCTACCATAGTGTTTGTCCAATTTCGACGAAATTTACTTTACTGAAATAAAATTTTACAAGTATAAATTGTGTTAATACAAAGCCTCTTTTGTTCGCCATTTTCTAAGATAGTGACGCATGAAAATTAAGTTTTAGTGTCATAATTCGGGAAATAATTAACCAATTCGTACCAAATATGTCACTGAAGTAAAACTACAGTATGTCATGTAAATTGACTTGTTTTAGTGGGTCAGACAATTATTTTCAAAATGGCGGCCGTATAAACAATTATGAATACTGTGCTTTATATAAGAAACCATGTAACAAATTTCACCTTGACTTTGTATGCTGGCAGTATCTGTCTACCCAGAGCATGTTTTGTCCCCCATTTTGTGAAATGGAGCCACACGAATAAGTTAAGTTTTGTCATATCTTGGGAATCAATTAACCAATTCCTTCAAAATTTAGCAAACAAGTAACACTATAGTAATCCATAAACATTGATAAGAGGGCCGGGCGCTTATTTTCAATATCGCACTCCTATAAACATTATACCATAGCAAGCTATATCTACGAAACATATGCTGAAAGTATCTATGCAAACATCAAATGAAAGAATACATAAACTCATTTGTCGAACATTTTGTAAGATAGAATCACGTAAAAAATTTAGTTTACGTGTCCTTACTTGGACAATTATTAATTGTTACCCACCAAATTTAGGCGACAAGAAATACTTTTGTAGTCCAACTTAATATTATATATGACTTAAGAAGGTAGTCACATTTTCAAAATAACAGAAATGTAAATATTTGATGTCAGTGTGCCACATGTCCCAAACAATTTCAACAGACTTAATTTCTAACAGTATCTATGACAAACATAGACTTGTTAACACATTTCCGTTTTGTTCTCCTGTAATTGAGATACCACCAAACGAGAAAAATCAGCTTATTCGTCATGTATCTGGAAGCAATCAACTATTTCCCACCAAACTTTACACACTAGTAGTGCTGCAGTCAGCAATGTTTAACGTGTGCATTTCTTTATTAACAGTATGGAAACAATATAAATAATTTAGATAAGCTTATCATATTTATTAAATAGTTTGACAAATTTAAGTTTGAGTTAGAAGCATCAGATACGCCTATACAGAGCCTGCTTAGTGATGTTTTGTAGGATAGCGCCAAATGAGAAACTAGAGCTTTTATGCCATGTCACGGGAACCGGTCAAGCTATTTACACCAAATTCTGCAAACAAGTAATTTCATAGTAGGAAATGAAAGCTTACATGTTTTAGGTGACTGACACACTTGTTTTCAAAATTATATTTGCATTTGATAATCCTAGTCTTCCGAAACTTAAGACTGATTTGTATCGAATTTGATGTTCTGAATCCTACCTCTGTGATGTAGCTGGTTACACGCCAGCTTACGGTACGAAGCTTTCAGGTTTTGAATCCCAGGTAAGGCACGTGTGTATTGTTAATCGTCCCCTTATTATTGCACTTGTTTCTTGTTGCATCACTAGTGATATTGCTATCATCGAGTCGTCAGTACCCATATACCATCTAACTTTTTTAATATCTTCATAAAAATGAAATGTAAAAGAAAGTGGGCTCATAAGTTATATTGAAAACTTCTTATAACACTACACAGATGCTTCATTTTTGTTTTTAAGAATGAAACACATGCTTTTAATATTTAACGTAACAGTTAAAAGTGTGTCTGCATTCACTCGACACAAAATAGTAATGCACCCCCGAATTTTTTATACTTTATACTGGAAATAAAGCAAAGTGACGCAAACTTTCATGACAATCCTATGCCTTAATTACATAAGATTCGTGTAGCATAATTACTAGGTACACTCTCCATTTTATTTTTACACGAATATTAACTATGTACAAGTATGGTCGCACTTTCGATAGCAGTTGAGCACTTCCACATTCAGGATACTGTTTACCTGGTCCGTGAGTTACGTAACGCAGTATTTGAGAAGAAATTTATACACTAGACGTCACTGTATTGACGTATATCATATGCACACAACGAAAGATGGTCTACGACAACTTTTGAGACATCTCACGCACCATAAATCCCATTTGCAACCTCGCGAACGCAGATCAAATATGTACGTTCTATTCATACTGCTCTATCTCACGGTACAACAAACGGGAACGTGCAATGTATTATAAGACCATGCATTGGCCTTCGCTGTGGACTTCCCGCCGGTGTGACATCTAACATGACTACCTAATGTCTCCTTGTTACGCCGTATTTGTTTCTATTCCTGTCACTTGATGTTTTTAAAATGTGGTTGCTGGAATTTCCTGCCATTAGCCAAGTTTCGAACTATATTCTCTCTAATGTTAATATTTGAAGTAATAATTAAAAAAAAATGCAAAAACAAATTTTATCCTTATATTCCAAATTGGTACTTACCAAGAAGCAAATATATATGTGATGACGCACGATCGTAGCAAAGTGTCACAAGCGAAATCAGGTGTTGGAAAGGTGAAGCAAATATGAGCTAATTTGTACGATCTGACGGCGGATTGATAAACAAAATAACTAGTTAATGCTTCGGACAGCGGGCAGCGGCGGACCTGCGAAATATCTAACACGGCACTACCAACATGTGCACGTGTGCGGACTCCGGTTACCTGATACGCTGCAGGTACAGGTCAGCTCAAATATGTATTTCCACGTGTGTAGGTGCGTGGACTTTCGCCACGCGACAACCTGCACGTGCGATCTTCTCAAACTACAAGCTAGCGGATGTATACATTGTCAAGACCAGCAACCTGCCTCGCTCTCGCCAGCACGTCCATGCATGCTCGCAATCTCTATTGGTCACAAGGATAACAAGTTATATTTTGGAAACTCAATTTGTTTATCCTAACTAATATTATAAATGCGGAAGTGTATTTGTTTGTTTGTTTGTCATTGTTTCACGTCGCAATGGAGCAAAGAATCGACGTATTTTTTTGCACAGAGATAGTTGAAAGGCCGAGAAGTTACATAGGCTACTTTTTATCACGAGAAAATATCTCATTCTTTCAGGAAATGTTTTTTGTGAAAATAGCGCTCGGGGTACAATGCTTCCTCTATGTAAGTTGTTAGTGTGGGACGAAAGCACAATGTCACACAAAAAAGCGATAGAGACCCTAAACCGAACTCTACAGGATATACGAAACAATACAGACATTATGAAGAATTGGAAGTAGCAACAAGTTCATAAATAGCAAACGTCTTCCAATATATAATGTCTCTTGAATCTATTTGACTACGGTAATTAACACTAGTCACAGTACTGTTTTGTGGATGCCTGAAAAAGCAAACCTCCAGGATTCCAGATCCATTGTGAGCAGTCATTCCTTGCAAAGTGAATCTGTACATGAAACTTAGAAAAATGAAATTCTCCTCCGCTGTAGTAACTTGTTTAACAAAAACGTTATCATCCTTAGCAACATCACAATCAAAGAACCAATATTCNAATAGCAAACGTCTTCCAATATATAATGTCTCTTGAATCTATTTGACTACGGTAATTAACACTAGTCACAGTACTATTTTGTGGATGCCTGAAAAAGCAAACCTCCAGGATTCCAGATCCATTGTGAGCAGTCATTCCTTGCAAAGTGAATCTGTACATGAAACTTAGAAAAATGAAACTCTCCTCCGCTGTAGTAACTTGTTTAACAAAAACGTTATCATCCTTAGCAACATCACAATCAAAGAACCAATATTCNTCTCCTCCGCTGTAGTAACTTGTTTAACAAAAACGTTATCATCCTTAGCAACATCACAATCAAAGAACCAATATTCCTGAAAACAGGTCTTGAAATATACCTCTTCTTATGACAACGTGCTCGCCTCATGGCGCTGTGAAAACTGATTGAATTTTACAAGTCTTTAAAATCGCACTGCTCCAGAACAACGCTTTCCTACTACTAACTAAACTCCGCGGCAGCGCTCAGTAAGTATATGCGCTGCCGCGATGGAACCTCAGCCATAAACGCAATTTTAAATTATGATTTCCCAAAATAAAGTCTTGATTTTATATAATAATAAAATTTATAGGCCCCGGTCTCCCCTACATGCGTAGGAGACGACGAATCGGTATACCGCAACTTTTAGTATATGGTTGCACAGACTTAAGATGAGGTACACCTATTTTCATCCTCTGCGTATTTCCTCAACAATTGGCTCAACAATTGACAACACAACTGTCACATTCACATGTCTCAGCAATAATGTGATATTTTTTTACTTCATATTTGAACCTCAAACCGGCGCTTTTGAGAAAAATAATGACATATTGCATCACTTAATTATACAGCATTTTCATTACAACTTCGTCAAAAGTATTTTAAAAAAATGGCTATTATTTACTTTAGAAGACAATGTTTGAACCTTAGCCTAGGCTGCGTGGTTTTGAGAGTTGCGTGAGAAGAAACATAGCTCGGTGTTGGGACACAGAGGTGGTTTCGTGCGAATTTGGCCCAACATTAGCGTTACTCTCGACTGCAGGTTGAAACATAATGGTTTTGAAAAACATTTTTCAATTTTGTGTTTGTTAGAACGGCAGCCTGTGGACTACAATGGCAATGGTCACTACGCATAGACTAATTTTTGTCTCCTGCGCATGTCCCCAACATTACCTCGCCCAGTACAACTGTCAATTCACAGGGTCAACAGTGATAAATGGGTTCGTTAACAATTAAATATTCAACATACTGATACTTTTATATAAATAAAACTCTTTTGACTTATTTGAATGTATACATTCTAGTCGCATTAAAAGTAGGTTTGGGGAAGTGTACACATATCACAAATCATTTATTTACATAGCCAGTGTTATAACATCAAATCCTATCTACGTTAATTTTAATAGCGCTCTTGGCAGTTAAGCAGTCCAATGTTGGAAAACGGAGCAAAGTTACTGCGTATCATTCATAAGCACTCTACCCCATTTCCTTCTACTTTACTCTACATGCGTTTGTGGGCGGCATGCGAATTTTGCACATTGTCTTACAAAATAATAGCCATAAAACCGAGATTACTTACAGAAGGTCAAGTCCCATATCCTCATAACCGTGACCACCGAGACAGTCACGTCTGAACCCTTGATACTAGCGCCTGGTGTCAATGGTGCGAACTAAAAGAGCAAAGGGAGAAATTTGTATTCCTTATGCTGTATTTCTCACATCTGTGTGTATGAAAAGTTGTACGATACACAATATCAATACATCTGTATCTCTAGATATGTTACAAACGTTTGCTTTATGCCAGAGTATTCTATGAAATGCACATATTGATATCTATATTACATACAGTATTTAATATATGCATGTTCCACGTACAAAATAATACCGTCTGTGGTGGCCAGTTAAATTGTTACTATGTTAAAATGATTGCATCAAATAAAATAGTCCTGGACAATGAGAGAGTAATAGGATATTTATTGTATTTGAAAAATATTAATACATATTTAATGATTTAATTTACTATAATGTATACATGAAAATAAAATAGGCGCGTTCATAACGAAAACATGTATTCTTAAACAACTCCAAATAATTAGGCGTACACTTATCAAAATTGAAATCCCTGAATGAAAATAGTAATTTTTTTTTATTTATAGATGTATACAATTATAATTATAAATCTATTTTCAAAAAAATTATTTATGATACATGTATCATAAATTCTTACTGCTTCGGTTTATATGAGCCACATATTAACCAATATTATTTTGCTTGCATGTAAACTATATTATCTTAAAATTCTGAAATGACACATAAAAACACCAAGTTACACACACATTGTTCTGTATCTTGTAATTGTAATATTAAGACTGTGGTAAGTACGAGGATGTTATATGTAGTCGCGGTGGACACTGTGTAGTTGTATGTGGAGTCAGTATCTTGCATAATGAAACTTTCGCCTTATGTGCACGTATGTTGGGTTGCCTAATTATGTGATTGCTGTTCACAGGAGATTAATAACTCGGTAGCAACTCGTATCGAGATATATGTGCATCCCTGATGAGTCCTTGTTTCAGCATGAGTTAAAAATATACGACTTCTTAAAATAGCAAATAAAGATGGAAACGATCAGTCGTAACCATAGACTAAAGATGATCTTTAGTCTATGGTCGTTTGATGTAATTTGTACAAAACTTTACCAGTTTTCAGGTTTTATTTAGAATAAAATCCTAACCAGATCATAATGTATTACGAAGGTATTCATTATTCATCAACATAGAAAGCAGTAATTTGGAAACATACATAGACACATAGATTAAATATAGATATAGGGTGCTCGATAGTTTGCGTAGAACGAGAAACTTGAAGCAAACATTGAAAAATGGAGGGAAACGAGGTTGTAGGCAAAACGTCGATTATGCCCATTACTACAACGTTAAAGTTTAATTTGAAAGTGCTAATATTTTGTGGGTTTTCAGTGTTCTCGTTAACAAGGATTATTCCAAGATTATTATTATTGTTATTATTATTTCCACGAATAGTGCGCCAATACGTGTATTATCCTTAATTGCGTTAATTTGATATTTCAGTTGATGGTGCGTGAGTTGGTGTTAATGTTTATATGCCGGCGCAGATTTCAAGTTTTTTATGGGCGAAGAGTACATAATTTTACTATTTTACAGAAATTTTAATATGAAATTCACACAAAAAAATGTTTTCCATTGCTCATAAAAACGAACACAAATATTAAAATATATCTAGTGCCTACAATAAAAAAAAAATATTATTTGTCATAGTTTTAAAGGAAATATAATACGATTCGAGACATTAATATTTTAATAATTATAAAGGTCCATCAATATAAAATCTTTATTTTTACAAGCTACTTACTTGCGAAATGTTACTTTCCCGCCTTTAACATATCTTTCTATGTAATTTACAACACAACAATATGTGGTCAGTGTTACATTGTTGATACAACTGAAATAAAGCGGAAAATATTATTACATCAATTATTTTACATAAAATGAACTTCGTTTACCATGCACAACAGCGGCCAACTACATTGCAATATTTGAACGAAAACTGAAGCGGTATCCATACGAAATAATTACTTGTAACTTTACCATCCTTTACTTAAAAAGATTAATAATTCAAATCAAGTGCAATAACTAACGAAAAACCTTTAATTACGTCAATTATAGCATAAAGCTCAACATTACAAGTATAGGCAAAACCATTGTTTTGCCTACAAACACTGAAGTCGTGACGTCAATCCTTACTTGATGCACAGAAGCTCAATATCATAATAGTCTATATTTACTCTATGTATTGAGGTTGTAGGAATTGTCTTCGATAAAAAAACATAAATTTTCATTACATTCTCCCCGGCCTATTGAGAGACAAAGTCTTTCAAGATAGTAGGTCCTCACTTGTTCCGAATAGAACGCTTAAGGTGTGGATCAGAGGGCTCATATGTGAGATCGCCATGAGATTCATTAAAGCTACATGTTAGAAGTCTACTGTAAGTTGAAGGAGAATGTGCTTCAGTAGATGCTCTAGAGATGACAGTAGGAGCATCTGAATCCTCGGCCATACTGGGTACAGACGAAATAATTTGTTGCATTTGTATTTCTTGAGGGTTATGTGGTTCTCTTATATCGTTACCATTATCTGAAGTCTAATATGGAGAATCACCGCATTGAGCCAAGTGCCAAGTAGAGACCGTATGTTTTCCCGTCCATCAGATAATTGTACTCATGCGTACATATAATTCGCTTAGATTAGCCTCAATTCATCAACTGAAGGATCGCATTTGCTCTGCCTACTATACATCTTCATGAGAACTCTCCCGGGAGACATTAGCCGTAGTGGCAATGAAATTCCTTTTTGAGGCAGCCGAAGTACTGATTCCTGAAGTACTGATTCCCATCTGGGATGGAAGTACTGATTCCCGTTCTCCCATCCCATTTCCTTGAGGGCTATATGGTGTAGTTCGGCTCGTCGCTACTCCCAGAGAGTGAAGGTAAATTTTCAAATCAACAGACATAAAAGACGCTCCTCGATTTGGGTGGATGTAAGCAGGCAATCCAAACATAAATATGAGGTTGCTGAGTTCCTTAATAATGCTTTCTGTGGATAAATATGCACAGTAAATGGCAAAACGAAATCTGGAATATTCATCGATGATCGCCAAGATGTAGCGGTTCTTTGTTGCTGTAGGAGGTGGTCCCGCGTAGTCAGGATTTAGTCTTTCAAAGGTGCTCATTGGTTTTATTTACTTCCCAGATTCCCTTCGAAAGAATTTTGGTTTAATTAGATAGAATATTTCGCACGGAGACGTAACACTTTAGACATCATCAATAGAGTATATAATATTCTTGCTCCTAACGAAATGGAGCATACGAGTAATCCCTGGATGGTACAGAGAGCTATGAAGTTTTGACAGTGTTTCAGCATCAGGAAGTGCAGAGCATATTCTGGATAGAGCCTCAGCTGCAGTATTTTCTTTTCCTGGTCTGTACATTTTATCGTATGAGTATGGTGCTAGTTCCAGACGCCAAAGCAGAAATTTTTTATTCTTTATCTTACTATTTAGTTTGTTGTCAAAAATGAACTGAATAGATTTTTGATCAGTTACCAACGTTAAATGTTTCCCGATGAGGTAATACCTCCATTTCCTGAGGGTTTCTACAATGGCATAGTTTTCTTTCTCAACTGCTGAATGCTTCTGTTCACAACTGGATAAAGTCCTTGGAAAAAAAGCAAATGGTCATTCATTCTGAGTCAGTGTCGCAGAAATAGCACTGTTAGATGTATCAGTCTAAAAAACCAATGGAACATAATCTTCTATACCCATCAAAACAGAGTTAACTAAATCTCTCTTGATTTGGTCAAAATCAGAAAGGACAATAGGAGGGAGAGGGAAATTTATATTACTAACCAAAGAGTAAATCTTATCTGAGAATTTCGGAATCCCGTTTGAATAATGATATAATATACCCAGAACTCGGCGTAAATGACGAAGATCACGTGGAGCAGGATATTCCAGTATTGGTTTGATGCGACCGGCATCAGGCTTAATTACCTTGTCACAGATTAAATATCTGAGTACATTAACAAATCATATGTAAACTTTACATTCATCTTCATTTAGTGTAAATACGGGGTTTCCTTACAAGAGACATAAAACTTCCCAGGTTATTATCATGTTCCTTACGGTTCTTACCACAAATAGTAACAGCATCTAAAGTGTCTGTCTTTCTGTCTCAATAATGGCATCTATTTTTCCTTGAAATGAAGCAAACCCATTTTTAGTTCCGAAGGCTATTCTGGTAAATTTATACAGTCTGCCATCAGCTTCAAATGCTTGTCGCATTTCATACAAATTACAAATGTACAATCAACACATTGGTTGCAGTTTATAACATTTTATTCAAAATATAATGTCATAATTCTCAACATCAAATTACATTTATTAATCTCGTTTCCATTTTCAGCATATTCAACAAATTAGTAATCAATCTTCTCAAATATAATAAAATTAATCTCCTTTTCAATTATTAAAAACTATTTTTTAAAAAACAACTTGCCACAATTATTTAGTTAATATTCACATATATAATTCCTTATTATATCACTAAAATGTCTTCTGACATACACACGTCCATCTTTGGCAGTGGTGAAAAAAATTCTGTCAGAAAAGATTAGTTATATTTTACTTCTGCCTAACTTATGTTGTCTCCTGTCATCCAATTGGCTGTCGTCTGACCATGACACATCTTTCCGCCAATGAGTAATGGCTAGACGAGAGACAAACAGGTTAATTTTATTTACTACTTTCGTTTAATAAATATTTTAATACTGACCATCCTATAGGAAGGTAATGAAAAAAAAACAAACAAAATATTAATGCTGAATACTGTCCAGAAGTAAATGAAAAATACTTACACATGATCTCTGCGTAAACTCATATAATAAAATGTTATTTAACAATGATATTAAAGCTACTGACGACATAAGAAAGTACTCTGTAATCATAAATAAATAAAACCTCTTTAACTAATATTAAACATAACCCTNGCTACTGACGACATAAGAAAGTACTCTGTAATCATAAATAAATAAAACCTCTTTAACTAATATTAAACATAACCCTATAAAATTGTAATGTTACATGCCGTGTACTGTTTATGTTGTTCTATGGAACTAAACACAGAGCAGTGTGAGATTTTTGATACTGTAGAAGGAATAGATTAAGCATCAAAGTGTGTGAAATTATTAATAGTTTGAGAATAGTCTATAGCTAGATGCTTTTTGTGATTCTCATTAAATGCCACAAGAACTTACTCACTCCAGGGAGGATTGCTTTGTTCCATTATACCAGCAGCAAGACACTTAATTATTTATTTTTTAATAAATGCTTCATATTCCTGAGAGTGGTGAAGGGACTTGACAGTTATTGAATGACAATCAGGGGTTAAGTTTGTAACTTATGGACGTCACATGTTGGTCGAGCGTGCACCAGCGGTGATTTCCACGCGGCGACTGAAGTTAGTCTGGAAGGTCATGTGTTGGTTATGTTCGCAGCATTTGTTTGCGGGTGCGGGGACGGGTGGCAGGTGTGCTGGCTATGCGTGGCGAGTTGGTGATGACGAGTCGAACATTAAGCTGCTATGGTTGGCACAAGCTGAGTCGAGTTTGAGCCAAGACGGCGGGCTGCGAGCGGCGTTTGGGTTTAGAGCTGTCGCACTTGACGGGCGACGCGTCTGTGCGCGCAGGTGTGTGTCGAGTTCCGGCGGTCGCGGTCGCTTGGTAGCCCGGCAGCTCTGTAGGTGACTGACCGAGACCACGAGTTCTGCAGTACGCCAAGGCACTGTCTGATATGTGTTGTAGTTGTTCGATGCTAAATACAGGCGTGTTTGCTATTATGAACTTTAGTTGGAACAGTACTCGCTGGGAAGATAATTTTTTTAACTCCTGAAATGCCTGGTTTGAATGTTGAGCTGCGTGACTCTGTAAAAGCACCGATCAAAGACGTTTAAGTTGGTAGAAGGTAATTTTATGTTGATTTGCCATAAACTGTGGTTTGAACAGTTTGGATTTTGTAGTCGTGAAATGACTGATGTCGTTGACTCTTCGCATCAGTATGGTCAGATAATCCACGTGTGAGCGATAGCTGGTCTGGTGGGCCACCAATTAATGCAGTGCTGGGTTGAGAATATTTTCTTTGTGCAACACGACGGTAGATTTTGTGCGCCGTTATTTTGATGAAGAAATTGTCTGCACGTCGTTTGAGTTCCTGAGCGATTGGTGTTCGCTGTGGACCTGCCTTACACATTGTCTGGTTCCTTGGGCCAGGTGTGGGTCTTCGCTCTGCTACATGTATCAAGGTAACATCTCAATATTTATTTTGCCAGCTGGAGGCAGTAAACCACGCGGTAGAACAGCTGTTCCCCAAGGCAACTCGAGGGGATTTTTTGACGCTAAAGTCCCCTTTAGTAAACTTTAGCATTGATTCGTGTCCTTCGTAGTTTGACTTTTAATATTTTTAATGCTGGACAGGCTTTAGAACATTAAAGGCAATATATCTTCAGTAAAGGTTTTTAGCCACCAACACAAGTTACACAATAGAACATAGCCTTAGTGCAGCGTGGCCTAGAAGGATGTCTGAACACAAATCTTGCATACCTGACAGTTTTGTGTTTTGTGTTTTGGTATGTTTAATACTTTAAATGCAAAGAAACATAGGAACGCATTTTTATTGCCAGGTAATTATTGGACGGAAACATGCTAACCTTACCATTAGAAGAGAGGCATTGCATTTTGCGTTTTCTGACCTTTTCTTCGTTAATGTAACTCTTACTACTGTCAGTATCGATGAGTGACTCTGCAGGAATTTCATTAGTATTAAAATGGACCACTGCTTTAGACAAATAAGAAGGGGCTGAACAAGTAACAGAAGCTATAGTTTCAGAATAATTCCCACATTTATGTTAGAAGATTTGTAAAATTTTGAGTATTGACCTCTTTTGCCACATGAATATCATTCAGAATTTCTCGCAGGACAAGAGCTCCTCGGGTGAATTTTCCACCCGCAACACTTGCATTTCTTGGTGGAACTATTAAGTAAACCAGCTTTAGTACCTTCGTGTGTTAACTCGGCTGTAAGATTTCAATTTCTAGGGAACCGTTTCCAGAATAAGATTCAGAGCGCCTCTGTGATGCTCCCAAAGCTCGTGATTGTTCGAAAGCCTCAGACAAAGTAAGTGTATTACCTATTCTCTAGCAACCTCGGGCGTATAAGATTAGACATTAAACCAGCTAGAAAGGAATCCCTTATGCAATCATTTCTATTTTGAAAGGCATTTTTGACAGTGGAATTTAATTCCTTGCTTAACAATTTTATGTTGTTATTTGTGTGTTTCACTCGCAATAACGGTATATCTCCATGCACTCCAGGAACTGAATTGTCTATGCAACTGTTAAAACAAAACGAAGAAAGAAAATCTTCTTAAAGAATAATATGGAGCAATAAATTGTAATATAAATTAATTAAAGGAAACTGCGTACTTGACACTGCTTTCAGTGTCTTTCATTATGAAAAACAGGTTATGGGCCAAGGCTTTGTATGCAATATAGTAAGGAAATTATAAAGTAGAATTTATGTCCAAGAATATTAAGGGGGTCTGAAGTTGTTCTTTGAAGTTTTACAAAAGCATAAGTAAAAATATTTCGTTTTTAAGAATTGTTTTGTGCCAGTACACAAATAATTTAAAATTAAAAACAATTTTTAAAGCTTGTATGTTTACAATTACTGGTTGTAACAAATAGAGGGATTTAAACCTCTTACAATTCATGAAAGCTGACATTCTCACACATTTTCTAAATCCAAAATTTTACATTAACAAAAGTTTGACAAAGAAATTTCAAACGTATGGGATAATTCATAAAATAGCTTAGACGAACTGATGATAATTAAAATGTGATCAGCAATTATACTTGAATACAACAAATTTAAAAACCTTAAAATTTGCAAATTTCATAATACATTGACTAGAGTATTAACTTTGAGCAATTTGTCAAATAGTCTATCAAGGCTCTAGTGATTAAAATATAAACACAACTACATTTAAAACGAATTGATTAATAACGCCCAACGTGTAAGTCGTAGATGCAAAGCATATTGGAAAAACTGGAAAAATTCATGGCCAGCAAACACTAAACACGATACGTTAAATAACTTGAACACACAGCAAAGCTAGAGTTTTAGATTAAACCGAAACTAAATTTGGGCTGACAACAGAAACCGTAATTTAGAAAACAAAAAACACCAACTCACTGCATGCCCAAAACAAACACAAACTATGCCATTAAATATTAAAACATTCAAATTGACCAAACAAATATAACGCCTGCGACCACAACTCACAATTTCATGTTGCTGAACCGCACCGGCTTCTCAGGCAACGAAGTAAATAAAATAAGTGCCTCATAAGTGCCTACATCCTACGGCTAAATTACATTTTCTAAAACATGATGCTATTCCTCAGACACTCCTGTAGGCGACGATCGGGCCTAGAATAGGCGGGGCGAAAGTAGTGCAACTACTTATATTAACTTACCCATTAACAAAAAAATGGTGACGCACAGAAGGAGGGGAAATCAGGTAGGGAAAACTTGGGAGGAAAAAGGAAGGGAGCCAAGCCGTACATAGAGCAGGCCACACTGCCGAGTCGAGAGTACTTAAGAAGTCCAGCGTAATGAGCGCTGGCGTCGCAACCACTACCCCAAAACCTGTGCTCTGGTGACCAGTCTCTAAATTAGTTAACACAAAACATCCGAACAGTATACCAATACAGAAGAATGAAGGTTCGTAGACACAGAAGTAAAGATCGACGAGAAGTATAAGAGTTCAGAAATTATAGACTTCCAGGTTACACACAGAAATTTACATAAAACAGTTCAGGCACCATTCACAAAACATTAGGAGTGATCAGCTCCATCTTGAAGTAATAATGACATTGATGTCGGTGAAGTCCCCAGGGTCGGTGGACCGCCAGGTGGAACAGCACTCAGTGCCTCATAGCGCTCTGTTCTCGAGCACAAGGTAGAGTGGCCAACTGCATCACCGCCATGTGGGGGGAGGGGGGCACGAATGGAGAAACTAAATAGACCCCTGCCTCTTCCAGGAGATGACTCACACCACATCTTGGCAGCACGACGACGGCGATTGTAGATGGGCTTAGCTTGACTCGGTGGGAAGACGGGAAGCATGCAAAATAACCATGGATTTTAAAAGGGAAACAAACTAACGACCAAAATAACACGGGAAAAAGGGTCAAGGAAACATTCTGCGTATACGAGAACAAACAAAGCAACCAAACTGCAGGCACAAACATGATCATTAGACAATTTATTTCCTTGTAAATAGAGTTTCAACTGAGACACATGTTCAGTTCTAAACAACTTGTTTGAGCTGGGCGAGAGAAGATTAACAGTATTTGGACATAAATATATGTTAATTATAAATTGACCAACAAACTTTGGCATCAGCTTACCCATTAAATCCTATTCCATATCTGCAAGCATATAATTCTCACAAAGAACCAGGTCCCCTAACTTAAAACTAACAGTTAACCAGCCCTGGTCCATCTGTGCCATGACCTGCAGATTTGCTGCCCCGAACCTACNTTGTTTGAGCTGGGCGAGAGAAGATTAACAGTATTTGGACATAAATATATGTTAATTATAAATTGACCAACAAACTTTGGCATCAGCTTCCCCATTAAATCCTATTCCATATCTGCAAGCATATAATTCTCACAAAGAACCAGGTACCCTAACTTAAAACTAACAGTTAACCAGCCCTGGTCCATCTGTGCCATGACCTGCAGATTTGCTGCCCCGAACCTACGGTGAATTTCCTCAAGAAAGCGATTTTGGTCAACGTCATCAAGGGCAGAAGGAAAAAGGGGGATATTCCAAATGTTGAGTAACGAATGTCTATGTGGACTGCCAAAGAATTGGAGTGAGGGAGGAACTCCCTTGGAATCATGTTAAGCACTATTGAATCCCTCATGTATGACCTCCAAATTCTGATCCCACAAAGTATGATCTTGATTATGAAAAACAGTTAAAAAGGCCATAAAATTCTTGTTGAATCTTTCCACTTGAAGGCCCTTCGGGTAGTACGGACTGGAAGTGAAGGGCTTAATATTCCAGCGAAAACACATGTTCTTAAAAACATTAGAAGTGAGTGAAATACTTGGCATTATCTGTAACTATTTCAACAGGAGCACTACATACATTCCACACATAGTAAGTAAGAGGTTTAACAATAGATTCAGCTTTCATGTTTCTCAACAGCAAAAAATAACCAAAATTTTGTGAAGGTGTCCACAAAAATTCAAATTCATGTTTTACCCTTTTTAGATCTTACTGAAGGACCAAATATATCCAAATGAACCGTGCTCTAAGGAGCCTAGGATATCTGTGTCACATTCTGCCCAACATTAGCATGCTGTGTATGCTTACACTTGTAACACAGATCACACGAACACACGAAAACAGATATGTCGCCCCTAAGACAAGGCCAGGCAAAATAAACTGCAATTTTATTAAAGTTTCCTGACACCTAAATGTCCGCCAAACACGGAATCGTGAAAGTAGGAGTACACAATAGGTCTCAGAGATGCAGGCACTACGATTAACGAGCGCGTTAATTCTTACCTGTGAAATAAAGTATTCCATTGTCTAACACATAAAAAAGTACAACACCATTATTCAGGTCAATTTGAACCTGAACACAAAAACCGTCATCCGCCTGGGCCTGATGCAACTTAACAAAAAACTTGGGGTGATTCTCTATAATGTTGAGAGATTACTCCGGAGGTGCCACCTCATCCATTTCATAATCAGCTGGATCGTTCATTCTAGATAAGACATCAGCCACCTGGTTTTCGGAGCCTCGGACATGATGAACCTTGAAACGGAAACGGGATAGGCGAAGAACCCAGTGACCCAATTTGCCTAGCTGTTGGGCGTTGTAAAGTACCCAACTCAAGACCAGATTATCAGTGTGAAGATCGCATTCGTCATGTTCAATATACGATGCAAATATCTCAAGCCCAAAAATGCGTACTGAAGTCTTCTTCTCATAGATTCCCAGCCTTCGTTCTGTCTCAGAAAGACAGCGGCTAACGAAGGCGACATGCGCCAAACTCATGTCTGGTACGCGGGCTTAGTACCTCGCATAAAGCCAGTGACGAGGCATCAACTTGAACGAAAAATCGATGTGCAAAGTCTGGAATATGAAGCACTAGAGGAGAGACAAACTTTTACTTAAGCAGAGAGAAGGCCGACTCCTGCTCCTGACCACAATTACATTCGATTCCCTTCTTTTTCAAGAAATATAATGATGCTGCCAGTCCAGAAAAATGATCAAAGAAACGGGTGTATTATCCTAATATCCCCAAAAATTTATGTGCATCCTTCAAGGGAGAGCTATTTCAATATAGGAGCCGAGCGTTCAGGATGAATAATCTAATGACCCTCACAGTGAAAATGTACCAGAAATGTTATATTTTTCGATCCCAAGGCGACATTATCTGGATTTATGATCAGACCATTCTCGCGCATTTTGAGGAACATCTGACACAGATGGGACAAATGAGACTCATGATCATTACTGTAAACAATGATGTCATCAATGTAGTTGAAAACAGATTTGAATTTAAATTCAGACAGTACATGATATAACACATGCAACAAGGCTTGACTATCAAAATTGAAACCCATAGGAATGCGCGTGAACTCATATTGGCTCTAGGGAGAGCCAGGGAGAGCCGAAAAAACTGGTATAGGCGAGCGTATGAAAATAACAGAGGGATCGAAGCAATCAAAGTAACGCGATGCGATCGGCAGCGGATATATAAGACAACAAGCGTCTGGCAAAGTTTCTGGACCAGCTACTGCTGCTACAATGGCCGGTTATCAAGATTTAAGTGAATTTGAACGTGGTGTTATAGTCGCCGCACGAGAGATGGGACATAGCATCTCCGAGGTAGCGATAAAATTTGGATATTCGGGTACGACCATTTCACGAGTGTACTGTGAATATCGGGAATCCGGTAAAACATCAAATCTTTGACATCGCTGCGGCCGGAAAAAGATCGTGAACGAACGGGACAAACGAAGACTGACGAATATTAATTAAACGTGACAGACGTGCAACCCTTTCTCAAATAGGCGCAGATTTCAATACTGGGACATCAACAAGTGCCAGCGTGCGAACTATTCAACGGACCATCATTGATATGGGCTTTCGGAGCCGAAGGCCCACTCGTGTACTGTTGTTGACTGCACGACCCAATTATTTACTCCTCGCCTGGGCCCGCCAACAGCGCCATTGGACTGTTGATGACTGGAAACACATTGCCTGGTCTGACGAGTCTCGTTTCCAATTGTATCGGGCTGATGGACAAGTACAGGTATGAAGAGATCCTCATGAATCCATTGACCTTACATGTCAACAGGGGACTGTTCAAGCTGGTGAAGGGTCTGTAATGGTATGGGACATGTGCAGTTGGCGTGAAATGAGACCCCTGATACATCTAGATATGACTCTGACAGGTGACAGATACGTAAGCATACTGTCCGATCACCTCCACCCATTCATGTCCATTGTGCATTCCGACGGACGTGGACAATTCCAGCAGGACAATGCGACACCCCACACGTCGAGAGTTGCTACCGAGTGGCTCCATGAACACTCTTCTGAATTTAGACACTTCTATTGTCCACCTAAATCACCATACATGAACATTATTGATGATATCTGTGATGTCTTGCAACGTGCTGTTCAGAAGAGATCTCCACCGCCTCGCACCCCTATTGATTTGTGGACTGCCCTGAAGAATTCATAGTGTGGATTGCCTCCTGCATACCTTCAGATATTAGTCGAGTCCATGCCATGTCGTCTTGCGGCGGCACTTCTGCGTGCTCGCGGGGGCCCTACACGACATTAGGCAGGTGTATCTATTTTTTTGTCTCTTCAGTGTTTTTCATACAGGAGGGATCCAATAAACGTTTTTGAAAACTGTTGTTCAAATCTAAAACAGAATCACACGGACTTTACCCAAGTGCTGAAGGGTTCAATCGATTGTAGGAAATGGGAAGGAATGCTTATGAATCTTTTTGTTTACCAGGTAATTGTTAAACACCAAACTACATTAGTCACTTTCTTTTAAGCACCAAAAATTCCAGTGAACAATTATCTGACTTCGAAAGAACTATTTCGCCAGCATCTAGACAATTTATGTATAATTGCCAGTAATGCTAATACCTTGAGTGGAGGACATTTCAAATGGCAGTCGCGCACTAGAATATCACCCGTCAACTAGAACTTATAAGGGAGAACATCGCGTTTACCAATTCGAGGAGAGATGGCATCACTAAATTCCTTCTTCAACTGATTCAAGCATACTTGATTATCAGTGGTCGAACTCGTGCCATCCAACATGGGATAAAACACATCGGGAACTGCGTCGACATGCAAGCCAATCCTCATGTTTGCAGCAAACCCAAAAGAACAAGTAAAATTCGTCGATGTTAACTGATGCCCTAGCACAACTACATTACTTCTTACGATATCACTGTTAGCGACACGCAAACATTTCACTGACATACATATGACCCACCCTTTGGAAATAATCTCGACATCCAAGCGTTTTTTCAGGAAAGAATTACTCATGACATAGTGGGTAGCCCCCCTGTCAACTAAAACCAGAAAATTTTGAGCCCCAAAGGTGATCAACCTCGTACACGTCATAACAGTGCGCCGGACTTTACCTTTACCTTGACTGGAAGAGCCACGCCAATTTCCAGTCACGACTCGTTTCCAATCCTAGGGCAGGATCTACTCAGGTTCCCGAGCTCGCTGAAATGGAAACAATTTCTCCCAGAGATTGTACGCTTGCTAAGTTGACAAAAATTGGAAGGGGGGATACAAACACCTACACACGCACATACACAGACAAAGACAGGAAAGTGACCTCATAAGCCTTTCTTTCCTTCGGCAAGTAGGGTAACAATTATTGCAAAATTATTTTCAGTAAAAGATATTTTTTTCACCGGCCACTTCTCAATCACAGCAGTCTTTGGGATACTCTAGTCAGTCCTGATGTTTGTTGAGTTGTGGTAAATCAAAAGCAAAGAAAGCAACATCGCTGTGGACTGTACTTTCAGTACATTAATTTAACTTTGGAGATTTATTTTTAACTGTAGAGTCATAACCTGCCATTTGGAGCTATGAAACACCGGAGTATAGCGGCAAGAAATGAACATGGCGATAGCATCTATTCCAATCTGGACCACAATTTCGAGGAAAGAGATGCGAATGCAGATAACACATTTGGTAAGTATATTGATATTGTTAACGTAAGTAAACACGTTCTGGAGTTTGCAGTAACTTCGAGTCGAGGCAAGGTCGACCCTCCTCCAACACCACAAAAATTCACGCCCCTGACTGCTCCACCCAGGTCTTCGTACATCGCCAAAATAATACCAGCGAGGCTTCGACTCAAACGGCCCCAACTAAACATCGAAGGTCGTGCCGCAGCCACCATGTTGACACCACGGTGCATAACAATTCTGGGGAACCTGCGTTGAACTGTGAAGAGCGCCCATGCAACGTCCAAGTGTGACGTCACCTGCTGCCGCCAACATGGGTTCGTCCACGACCGACTTTAACTTGTAAGAAGGCACTTTGAACATTCCCATTCTATTGCGTCAGATCGAACGTCAACGACTGCTAATAATTTTTTACGAACAAGGTTTGGCTCGCACATTAAATTTTTAAGGTCTCTCGTATTTTACGTACATTTATAATTTTTTTATTTGTGTAAATAACACACAGCTGTGTAAAAAAATTATTATCTGTGAATTTGTATTTTTAACCGTGTTTTTTTTTTTTTTAATATAATGCTGCAGTTTTAATTTTGACGTGTTATTCANAATATTAGTGAAAGTTTTATTTAAAGGATTGGCTCGCGGGGACATGCAATACCGAATGAGCAAATGGGGCTCTTGCTACGAAAGTATACGGACTTATAGCGGGCGAAGGAAACAGGAAAAACTTACACGGAGTAATTATCAACGTCCACTCGAAAGTACCCTGTCACACGCGCGCCGCAAGCCGATCTAAATATTGCCATACTGGGTTCAATACGAGTTTCCTGGCGGCTAGTGGCGTTTCCGATCTCATGCACGATTAACTGTTCTCCCGGATCGAAATCAAAGCTGATGGCCAGTGCATTTCCGCTTGTATCCTTTCCAAGCCTATCCTGGGAGCTGCAAAATAGCTCTTACGGCGAGAAAAAACTCCCACTTCATTATTAGCATTTGGCCGTCCCCCCATTCTTTTACTTTGTTACTGGCCATTGACAGAATGTAGTTATTAACATAAAATATTAATACTTTAGTGGTATATCTTGTATAATGTATATTATATATAAATTAAAAGAAATAATAATAATGTTAACTTTTGTAGGGGTCCTGCCTACCTAGCAATAAAATGGAATATATATGTAATTTTTATATTCGCAGGCGTACAGACATATGACTAAGGGGAGGCAGGCTGTGGTAGGGGTATGCAGAGAATTATAGGAGGGGGAAGGGCTCTTGCTTATAAGATTTAGTTTGTGCGTCGATGCGCCATAGTTGTATTGGTATTGAATACTCCGTGCTGTGGTTACTTTAAGGAAATAAGCATCCTCTTCGTAATGTCATCGATTGATTTCTGGTCCAAGAGTGATGAGGCTCTCCTAATTAATGCGGGGGAATTATTCGAAACGATGGGTGCCTCTGAATCTGTCGCCTCAGAAAGATGAGACGCTGCACCATCGGAGACCATACTAGAATCCAGCGCTCCACCTATAGCAACAATCGGCATCGCGACGGAGACGCCCTTCCGGAGCACCCAGACGCCACCCTTCCGTGGCTTCCAGACGGGTGAGTTGGTTACATGCGACAACATAACTGAAGGTTCCCTGCTGCTGGAAGCTGGCAACGGACCACAGTTAGAAAATGGATCGCCCGAAATGATTGTTTTACATGTGTAAACAACGGAGACTTTCTTCCAACGATGTGACGGACTCATCCGGGTCGGTACAGTACTCTCCTGTTTCTGATGTTGCCTAATTGCTTACACCAATGATAAAATCTATCTTTGCTATACGAAGACATGTGGTCTCCACTGCCTCTCGATGCTTACCCACCCTCCCATCGATCTGACGGGGATGAGATTCACCCGTGTTTAAATAACTTTGAAGTCATTTTACGCGCTTTACGTAACGATGTTACCGATTTACACCTCGAACTGACTAACTGTGTACGTATTCTTACGGACGGGAAATGTTACATGCAAGGATATGTGCTAAATTTTCTACCATCCTAGAATGTGCCGCTACATTAGATATTTATATGGATGTAAAATGGTGATTTTAGGGTGACGCATATTTATTGCCTTTGCTTTTCCCTCGGAGAAGGGTCAAGTGCGTGCAATGTTTCATTAGAGTGTCTCCTATCTGCTTGACTTATTTACCTATAAAATTAAAAATATACACTTAAATCTGCTGCACATTATTAGCTGGTTTTGTTTTACAATTACAAAAAAAACTTTTGTGAAATATTTAGCAAATAACCATTTATAGAAGGGTATTCCATTTTACAAAATGTGCACGGCATAATGGTACCGCCACTGACCTACATTAACTACCTCTCTCGAGTGTGAAGACGTAAGGGAAGTATGCTGACGGAGGAGATGTGATCGCGTGACAATCTTCATTCTGACACGTCACAAGAGAACGCCGCAACCCCCCTTCCCCTCCACCCCTATCTGCTCTGTATCGCTTGCATGTAGCATCAATGAAAACACTGAAGTAATTTTAAAACTATTTCAATGCTAATGAAAATATTACACTAATACTTGCAAGAAAATTATTTTCTTTACGTCATAATTCTAAAAAAAATTTTGTAAGAAAATTTAATAAAATTGATGAATACATCGTATTAACACATCAAATGGAAGATTTTAGCATTTTATATACTGTATATATATATATATAATACTCACAAAAAACGTGGAAGAAAATCTTTTACATGATAAACCTATATACTGAAAAAAAGCATAATATTACTAACCAACAAAAAATTATTATATAAAAAACACATATCCTCCATCCACAAAGACTGTCTAATCTTACCCAACAAAAACAAAAGTTACATGCCATAATCGGACTGGTAAAGGCTAGCCGACTAACCTCGGCTAGCTGATGGTGGCCCGATGCCTTGGTGCTGGAATCAGCCCGATACAAGTATGGAATGTCGGCCAACTGTTTACCGAAAGTGTCAGAAACATACTGGATTGGAACTGTCAAGATACTTAATGAATACGTAACTGTTGCGGAGTATTGGTAGCCGGATGTCACTAAGATTCCAGGTTTGTGGCGACTGGATGTCGCTAAAATTACATTTCTGCTACGCTGACGTGATTGTAAACTGCATCAGTGGTTCACATCCAAAATGCGTACTGCACGTTATAATAAGAGAACATTTTTAAGGAATATTGGAAGTTTCAGTTGTGATGATGCTAAAGGTGAAGATGTGTTCGTCAAACAAGTTTTTCAATGTCAAGAAAGTTGTTTTGGTTTCTCTACTCTACAGATTTTGTATAGAGGTATAAATTTATTTGTTCATATTAATTCTCTTTTTACACATAGTATAAAAACATAATTTTTTTCCATCAAAACTTTTAATTATGCACGTCAGTTTCTTTTTTACACTGTGGAATGTCTGTGTTTTGTCAACTAATAAAATTACGAGATGAATGGGAGGTTTTCATTACCTGGGTTTTTCCAAAGCTAGAGTAAAGCTCACATGCATATGCACACACGAACACCTCTGGCCATGGGTCCGGTGGCGTTGTAACCTCCAAACCGTGCCTAGCGCCATCACATCGTTCAGAGCATACTTTAAAAATTTAATCATTTTTAATTTAATGATTAAATTGGCAATTTTCCCTGTCGTATTTGCTTGAACGTCGTTCACCCGTAATTTATTTTTTCATATTTCCGATATTTGTGGGAAATTTTATTTGCGGACAGCTCAAATGAACTGCACACTCGTTACTGTTCCAATCTTGCACTGATAATTCAAGGAGGAAATGAACATTTTCGTCACACTTCTTCACAATTACGGTAACAGCCGGCTGGTCCGCGTAAGTTACGCCGTGCAGCAGAGGATATGTACTTGTATATATTTTCTCGAGAATGAACTTATCACCAGGACGGGCTCCACCGTTGCGAGTAGACTTGGTGGAAGGTCTCGGCCTCGAGCCTAGATGTGCACTTCGCTGGCAAAATGCGTGAAGGTGGAGGCCCAGACCGGGAAACCTTGCCTTTTCACAACATGCTTAAGTAGTTAGATATGATCACTACTCAGTTAAAAAAACGGTCACAATGAAAATACGGTGATGGAATTCGCTATAACTTGTTAAATTGAAACATATCCATAAATATAAATGAGATTCGCAATATGGAAGCGGAATATTTGGTCTTTACAAGAGATGCATAATCTTGAGAGGCACGGCTGCCATCTCAGGCAATCACACTCGTATCTGCGGCCACTCCTGCATGGTATCATTTAATAGCGAGGGAAGTCCGATACCACGTGTTTCTCCCAAGTACGTACACAATCCCTTACTTAAATTTGAGTAAATTACCTTTGGAAGAATGAACATATCATAATAGCTGCGATGAAATCGTATTTACATTGAGATAAAACAAAAGCCTAGTCATATTTTACCTTCAGTGTCTACACGAACGCATGTTCATTACGTGAGAACATGTGCACCTTCTGCTCCGAAAAGAAATAAACATTTATTTCCTTAATCATCTGTCGATTTTTTGTGTGTAGACAAATGAGATATTTGCAATCAATAGTTTAAAAATTTTCTGTTTTTAATTATTACAGAAGCTTCGTAAATAATGAAATTTGTTTTTCGCACTTAAGCGGAATTTAACGAAATACACCCACGCGTTGTTAAATATTCTGTGTTAAAACTGTACTTAGCAAAACACTGACTTACACAACTAATTAACTGTGGCAACTTATTAGAAAAATTCTTTCAATGTCAACCATATTTGTCTGTTATATTTGTTCGTTTTTTTTTCACTTAAACAGATTTTTTTTAAAATTTTTATGCCTACACTTTTACATTTTTAATATTTAGTCTCATAAACACCTTTGGAGGGCATAAATAAACGTCATAAAATAAAGTTAACACTAAGAAAATTCTGACTGTGCAAANAACATTTATTTCCTTAATCATCTGTCGATTTTTTGTGTGTAGACAAATGAGATATTTGCAATCAATAGTTTAAAAATTTTCTGTTTTTAATTATTACAGAAGCTTCGTAAATAATGAAATTTGTTTTTCGCACTTAAGCGGAATTTAACGAAATACACCCACGCGTTGTTAAATATTCTGTGTTAAAACTGTACTTAGCAAAACACTGACTTACACAACTAATTAACTGTGGCAACTTAATAGAAAAATTCTTTCAATGTCAACCATATTTGTCTGTTATATTTGTTCGTTTTTTTTCACTTAAACAGATTTTTTTTTAAATTTTTATGCCTACACTTTTACATTTTTAATATTTAGCCTCATAAACACCTTTGGAGGGCATAAATAAACGTCATAAAATAAAGTTAACACTAAGAAAATTCTGACTGTGCAAANCTCATAAACACCTTTGGAGGGCATAAATAAACGTCATAAAATAAAGTTAACACTAAGAAAATTCTGACTGTGCAAATATAAAGTAGATCACAATTTGGAACAAACACGATACTTTTACATGCAAATAAAAATTATTTCGCAATTAACCACCGCCTTAATGTGATCAATTTGTACCAGCGGTGCAGATTGCAGCGGAGATTCTCCTTGTCCGAAACTCGCTCTTGAGAATATGGGTTTCTCGTCAATGCGACTATAATTAACCGCAGGTGGGGTGAGACGCCTCGCGGCCGGGACGAGCCAGTCGCGGGGCAAAGGCGTGACATGGGCGGTTGTTGCACGGCCTCCGGCGCACTGATTTGAGTGTCTGTGTTAGCACAGTCTATACCTTGCCAAAGTCTCAACATTTCACGGCGCATGAATATTCATGTCCGCGTCGCAATAACAGCAGAGGCGTGCTGCTGGAAACAGAAGCGCAGCGCCATGACTGCGGAGGGAGGGGATGTTTGGGTCGGGCGTGGAGGCGGGGTCACATATTAACTGCGCCAGATGTCCCGGCCGAGTTGGCACCGCCAACCTCTGCTGTATCCCCGGCTCCTTCCTCGCCAACCATCCTCCTGAGGGGGTGTGGGGGGCGAGGGCCCGTGAAATTCGCCAGGTCCGCATTTCCCCCGCAGCCCTCTCGCGACTCTAAAATATCCCGTCCACGTCAGTATTTAATAAATACTTTCCCATATCGTTCAGAGCTCACGGGTAGTTGTGAATGACGGGTTGGAAAATAAGCAAACAAAACTGTATGTTCAAATAAAAGTAATTATTTTTTATAGAGTATTCACGGTAAAATAAGTACTTTTGAATTCAACCTTAAAAAAATTACTGTCCATAACCAAATATATCCTTACAATACACATATGCATGTTAAGTCGACAGTGAATTAATAAAAATAGTTATAATACTTGAATTGTGTTGCGAGTCTAACATTTCAATATATACTGCTATTGAAATTACTATTTCTTTTTAGATTGTTTAGAGTATGAACTTGTATATTTCCAACAAATTTGTATTCCTAACATATTGACGTAATGAATGACCTAACTCATGGAAATGTTAATTTTACGTACCATGGCAGAAAGATAAAAAATAAGAAAAGTAGACCTTAACAGGGTTTTCAGAAGTACTCAATTAACGGTGACCAGCCAATACTAAAATGTAAACTTCATAGTCAAAGTCACTATGACAGTTAGGGCCTCAACGATCTGCTTTACATTTTAATTATCGTCGGTAAGCCGTGAACATGATTGTTAGCCTACATTCCGGAGGATGCAATCACCCGAATGTCTGTCTGAGATGTATGTCCTTCATCCCCCTAATATATTTTAAACCCAACAACCAAATTTCACCAAACTAGGTACACACATAGTATTTACTGAGGATATTGGCCTTTTAATGTTTTCGATCACGCCGTGTTCTTATTTCCAAGACGGCGGCAATTTTAAGAGGTAAAGCACTACGTTTTATCTCGGGAACCATTTAACCAATTTAAACCAAACGTGGTACTTGCACAGTTCCCGGTAAGTTCTATATGATCGAATTTAGAAAGCGATAGTGTTGTTAGTGCGCCATTTTGGAAAATTGTGCAGATCGAAAAAATCAAGTTAATTTGTTATATCTAACTAATCATTTCATTGATTTTTAAAAAAATCTTGAACGATAACAGTGCTTGACGTAAGTAATGTTACTAATCTGTCATCTTGGAAAATAGTGCAAATTGAAAAAAAACAAAGCCATTACGTCATATCTCGGTAACTACACAACCAATTCTTCTCAAATTTGGCTTGTAACTAATGCTATTGTAGGTCATGTTCCTATACGCAATTTATACTTAAGGCAATTATTTTCTAAAGGGTCGCAATATAAATATTTTAGATCCATTTGCAATATTTACCATAACTTTCAAACAATTACGACAAAACTTGTTATGCTGAAATTATATTTTACAAGCATCAAATCCACACATTTATAGACTGTTTGTCAGCCATTTTGTAAGATAGTGCTTCGTGGAAATGTCATATATCGAGGAACAATCAACCAATTTCTACCAAATTTCGTAATCGAGTAGTTCTACAGGTTGCCAGGTAAACTGACATGTTTTAAGTGGGCCAGACATTTCGTCGCCTTTTTCACGAAGTGTTTGGAGGTTTTCAAGAGAGCAGTTTGAATATTTTGCAAGCTCTTGTGAAGGCTGTATTACATACATGGTTTATTACTATCACAAAATAATATTTCTTGTTATAAATATTATAAATGATAGTCTTGTTGTAGCATTCGAATGTTTATTTGCAAATTAAGACTTTAGAATTTATGTAAATGGCAAATTAACTAACAGATACGACAAATCCAGGTACCGAAAAATGTGTAGTCCTTTCAAAATAAATTATGTATGCCATCGAATTTCACATTTATTTTGAGAAAAAAAAAGAATTTTATCGCACAAAGGGGATTAAGGTAAAAAATACTGAATATTCTTAAAAATAACACAACATTTAACTTAATTTTTTTTTGTGTATGAATGAAACAGAACTATTAGCATATTATTTGCAAAATAAAATGTAAAAGCATAATAATAAAATTACTATAACTATATAAAACACACTTTTCAAACTAAAATAACAATCCAACAACTTCTTTCGAAACAAAATTAAAGTAGATCGTTTGCTTATCATTTTAGAAATGGTAGAAAACTCACCAAGATAGCGCTAAACAAATTTAACTCACATACTTAAACTGTGAATAGTTAATAAAAAAAAATTAAACACTTTTTTCAGCTAACATTACATANAAATTTAACTCACATACTTAAACTGTGAATAGTTAATAAAAAAAAATTAAACACTTTTTTCAGCTAACATTACATACCAACCTTAAAAAGAAAAGTACCAATCGTGGTGCATTAAGGTAATTATTTGTAAAAAAAAAAGCCAGAATACATGCTGGACATTACACATAGAAACTAATAAACGTGACAAAGATCAATGTAGAAGATNAAAAAAAAAAGCCAGAATACATGCTGGACATTACACATAGAAACTAATAAACGTGACAAAGATCAATGTAGAAGATACCTGTAGAGTAATTGGTGTTCCGCCAGTCTAATAACGGGTGGGTCACCTCTGCCATTGTATTTCTCATTGGATATCTTCAGTTCAGATCTGTTCAGATGTTCTAGTCTAGAGTCACGTTCTTCACGTTTTGTTTCTTTCTTGGTAGGGACATTTCTTTATAAGTCAACTCCAGATCGCTGGTCTTGTAAAATATTTGTTCGGTGTTTCAAGTTCCATTATGTCCTTCCAGTTGCCTGGGCTCCCGTCAGTTGCACTGGCCGCAGTTGCCTTGCGCACAGTAAGCATCCATAGTTGCTTAGACAGTGTTTCGAAGTATATGGAATCAGTCAATTGTAACTGGTGAACAGTGTATAGTTGTTTCTTGCCTGCCAAGCGAAAAATTGTTATCAACTATGAAGGAACATAGGTATTACCGTTATGATTGACTGCTGTGTTAATGGTACTATGGACAGTGTCTCCTTCGCTCTAACCATGTAAAATTTCGAAGTAACTCAATGATACATCGTTAATTCTTGTGTTTGCGCATACTGTATACAACAACATTGCTGCCATAATATAATTATTGTTTGGGCCACTACAGCCGCCTACAAATAGCTCTGCAGTTTTGCATCCAATACTATCTCTGTTTTCAAGAGTTAGTTGGACAGCTGTAGTGATCTCCTATGCACCTCTTTTGCTTTAATGTTTGTGCCAGACAAAGCATGCGCAATATTTGCTGGCAATGTCATAAACTATAAAATTATAAACTTCACAGCGCCGTTTAAAAAATAATGCACTATCCTTACTTATAGGCAAGTGGAATACTGCAAATCAAATGTTCGACAAAATATACCTTTGCTAGAGACTGCTTGTTCTTTGCACTTCTCTTTGATTTTCCGTACCATTAACTTATCAGCTTGATGCTTGTTATGTCACTGACTTTTTCATTGACAGTAACATCCCTCCTCTGTAAGTTTGGCACAAGAAGCACTGATTATTGTTAGGGCGGTGGAAAGATATATTCTGTTGATTGAATAATGTATCAGAAAAACTGGACACATCATCTGTTTATCTAAGTTCCGATATATATATATATATATATGTATATATATATATTACATTTTCAATGTAGTTAAGTAATAATGGAGGTATTCTTCTGATGTGCTTCCCCGACAGTAGTAAGAAACAGCCCTTAGATAAAGAGAAATGTTTTCCTGAATATATTCGTCTATACGTTTGTCTCTATCTCTTATTGTCTGTGACTACCTGCAACCTCGCCTTTACTTTTCAGTATTGCCAGTTGCAGTGACCATTGAAAATGCATTTTTAATATTTAAAGTTGGCAGGAAAAACATTTTACAAAATTTAATTCGAGATCCAGCAACAGTCAGTGAGTATTTCGTGGCTTTTTCACGCTTATACTTGTGTTTTGTAGTCTTCTGTTTAGTTCCCATACTTTCTATATGATGCACTTGAAATTCATTTTAAACTGAGAACTTTCTTAATTTGTAAAAAATGGCCAATATATGTTGCCTTTGCTCGTCATCGATCGATCCACATACTCGTCCAGTATTTAAACACAATTGGGTATCACATGTTGCTCTGGGATTTCTGGCAGGGATAGTTTTCAATGTCTTTGGGCTCAGATATTCTCGACCTGTATTCATTTTAACTATAGCTTCTTTTAGATTTTTAATGGAGTTTTGGGTAATGTTACTTCTTTTTTTCCCCTTACATCGTTAAATGTTATGGATGTAAAGGAATTGTTGGGGTCAAGATGTCTTTCACGAGGACTATGTCGGATACAGTATTCTATTTTGGTTTCTTAATTTTACTCTCACTGATTATATTTAGATGTTCGTGTTTCTTCCCTCGGCCTATAATTAAGTCGGTATTCTGCATAAAATGATAATATCGCACTAGTATATTGTACTGAGTGCATGCACTGAAGACTTCTCCTGCGCACATGAAGGATTGCAAGTTGGATCAGAGTCCGTATAATCATAAGATGACTAACACTGACCCACTGCGAAGAAGGGCCCAAGAACCAGGGGACAAGGTCACCTCCAGAGATACAACGTTGGGCCCCATTCGAGAGGACGGCAGTAGCTATTCTTGGACCCTTGCCTATCACAGAGAGAGATCATAGGTATATAATGGTGGCCCAAGCATACTTTACTATTTGGCCTTATGTCATTCCCCTTTCAAACCAATAAGCAATGAACTATGGCCGATGCACTCATAGAGCATGTCTTCTAGAGGCTTAAGGCGCCACTATAACTCCATTCTGTTCAGGGAAGAAACTTTGAAGCTGCAGTGTTCCAGGAAGTAACAAAGATTTTGGGGATGAAAAAGACTAGAACTACAGCCTTACACCCTCAGTCGGATGGAATGGTCGAGAGGATTAACTGCACACGTGAGCAATATCTGTCGACCTTTGTGGCAAACAACCAAAATGACTGGGTTTCATTGTTTCTTCAGCAGTTCACGAATCCACAAGGGTAACACTGCCAAGGATGCTGTTTAGAAGATAGCTACGCCTCCCTAGTGACCTGCTGTTTGGCCGACCGACAGAAGAGGAAGCTGCAGCCTTGATTATGCCAGCGAATTACGCATCTGACTTGTTGGCATTCGTGATTTTCTCGGCAGCACCTCAGAATAAAACTTGNGTGATTTTCTCGGCAGCACCTCAGAATAAAACTTGACAGGATGAAGATGCGTTATGATAGCAGAATGTCTAGCGATGTATTTCAAGAAGGAGTACTGGTGTGGATGTACAACCCACAGAGACGAAAAGGCTACGTACTACCCGAGGCTATAAACTATTGAAGAGGAATGTATTTTTATTCTCCTGCTGTTAAGCCATTTTGTACGGTCAATATTTAACACCACTACACTGATACAGATAAATTGGGACATATAAAATATCTCCAAGGGTACAGTCACTACATTTACATGAGACTGTGGATCGCATTCTGAATAAGAAGACAAATTTAAGCCTGATCNTTTGGCCGACCGACAGAAGAGGAAGCTGCAGCCTTGATTATGCCAGCGAATTACGCATCTGACTTGTTGGCATTCATGATTTTCTCGGCAGCACCTCAGAATAAAACTTGACAGGATGAAGATGCGTTATGATAGCAGAATGTCTAGCGATGTATTTCAAGAAGGAGTACTGGTGTGGATGTACAACCCACAGAGACGAAAAGGGTACGTACTACCCGAGGCTATAAACTATTGAAGAGGAATGTATTTTTATTCTCCTGCTGTTAAGCCATTTTGTACGGTCAATATTTAACACCACTACACTGATACAGATAAATTGGGACATATAAAATATATCCAAGGGTACAGTCACTACATTTACATGAGACTGTGGATCGCATTCTGAATAAGAAGACAAATTTAAGCCTGATCNTCCAAGGGTACAGTCACTACATTTACATGAGACTGTGGATCGCATTCTGAATAAGAAGACAAATTTAAGCCTGATCTCATCAGTTAGTTCATATTCAACCACATTGTGCGTTTCTCTATACATTTCCAGAAAATATGCGGACATTTTTAACAACGCCGTGCACTGGAAGTGAAGTCGGCGTGGTAGCAGCAAGCACCCCATAAATAACTGTATGGACCGTGGTGCTGAGAGACGGTGATAAAAGAAATTCCGTATACCAAAAAAATTGCAGTAGTCGAAAGACATGGAAATACTAACACCGAATAACCTAAGACTAGTTATTATATATAGATACACTTGACGAATCACATATGTAAGTCTGTTCTGCGAAAGGAGAACATGTATTAGGTTCTTTGTCAAAGAGTTGATGACACAGTCTTCGAGACCACAAAACAGCAGCTTACCAGGACCACTAGAAGAGATTCTAAGAAGAAAAAGAGAAAATCTGAACGGTTTATGAAAAATTGTTTTATGAACACTTCTCAAGCAAGCACATATTATCTGATCGTGACTATACCACCACTCCCTCCGCCATCACGAGTATCACCACGTCAAATAGAAACATGAGTTTCAAACAAAACCATCTACGTCACCCAGTTCGATTCCGATTTCGCTTATGTGATGTACGGTGCGTTTTACTGTGGTTACTTTTGAGCTAACGATCGCAACCACAGGGACAGAGAGCTGCCAACTTCCCGAGATCACACAAAGTATTTATCATTTCTTCTTTTTACTTCGTCCTGCGATATGAAAATAGCTCCACGAAATCCATTCAAGTGTCGCGTGCAGGCTGCTGGCAGATGTCACGCACAGCAGAAACGCAGAAAAAAAACCTTGCTTCCTTGTTGAGATAACACGCTTCTTTCGCAGCGTTTCAAACAGGTAAAAAATAATTTTGCTGCCATAAAAGCCTTCAGTAATTCCTGCGCTGAAGGAAGCCCATCCAAAGCCCCAAGTACGACTTCACAGATGTACACTCATGTGCCACACTCCGTCTCACATAGGACACAAAATTAAATGGCAACGTAAGTGACATACCGATCATTCACAGACCGGTCACAGGTGTGGTTTTAGTTCACTTCCGTTGAATAGTTCCGTTACACGCAAGCTTCCAGAGCGCAGGGTCCTGAGTTCGAGTCCCTGGTACGCCTGGTTGCTTGAAGTTAGTTTGTTAAAAATCCACCACTTCGCGGCAACAAAAAGCTGCAGAAGGAATTTAAATATAAAAATAATGTTTCAGGTAGACCTACTTGTAAATTCATAACATATATTTATTTAACGTATGNAAGGAATTTAAATATAAAAATAATGTTTCAGGTAGACCTACTTGTAAATTCATAACATATATTTATTTAACGTATTAAATAATTGCATCAGGAAGCGTATATTTTGTATCGCTGCGAATACTTGTATTATAACTGAAATATATAAAAATGTTGTTAAAATCTAAGCAGTACAAGCGAATTTCTGATTAACAACAGTAGAACTTCTCAAATGACAATTCTAATTGTCGCGGATAATTGCTTGTTAATGGTGCCACTTGTTTTTCGCTGGAATATTTACGTGCTGGCTAGACTTCAATACACTACCTTCACGCTTATAACTTTCTTTTCGTTATTGGCAGTGCGTCTTCGTGAGAAGATATTCTCTTGCCTGATTGCGGCCAATCATAGTTAAGTTATTCCGGCACTGAATGTCCATGACTCGCAAGCAGACACCTAGACCTGTTACAATTTAAATCATCCAATGCCAAAAATGGATCTCAGCTCTAGTGTTTTGGAGTAGCAGAAGTCCAGATATATTTTCCCCAAGAACAGGTGGGGTACTTGTTACCTTCGCCAAAAGTTTGGAAACTTTTTTCACGTGTTTTGAAAGGATTTGTAAGCAGAGTGTCAAGTTCCCAAAGTCATATCCAGGTTTTGAAAAATGTATTTATTAGCACTGCCATTCTACAAGTTTATTTTTAGACACCCCCTACGTATCCACATATTAAATGTTTGCAATGAAATTACAAAATTTTATTTCCAGTGTTATTCAGATTTTTTTGGCAACTTGTTACCAAAAATATCCTTTGTGAAAGTACGTGTTTTTAAAATTGTATTTTCTGCCAACCAGAAGACAAAATACGTAAGAGGGGCGGACGGAACCTTGTTAAGTACCCAGTAAATTCTGAAAGTTATTGCACACTTATTTCTTCTTAAGAGAGTTTTTATTCCAGTAAGAAACTGTGGTACTTACGGTTATGATATAATATGACATTTAAAATGGAAATGTAATGGTGTGTAATTTTCAAGGCAGGGTCAATATCTGCGGAAGTATGGTCAGCTGGCCAACCAGAGGGGCAATTCTAAAGAATGCTAAGGAGTGAAAAGTTATAGAACGATGTCACAAAAAAAGAAAGAACCTCGGAAAATTATTAATCCTTACCACGATAAACAACAAGAAAAAAAAATCGAAAACTAACTGCAAACTAACTAACGACGTATTTTACGGTTTTATTTTGAAATGCGTTAAATTTATTTTGGAACTGATTAACACAAAATGTTTACTGAAGTGCACAGAATGTCACTATGTGAACGCGTTGGGTTTTTAAGATTTTTTTTAGTGTACTGTATAAGAGGTTGGTGACGGCTGTGTCTAGAGCTACGATGGCCTTAATTGTAAGTAGGATTGGCGAAATGACGCCTTCTCCACAAGCTTGGTTACAGCATATGTTACACTGACTACCATACATTTTTGCTGCTTTTCCGTTTTTATTTACTCACAGTCGTTAATATCCCGAAGCGTTTAAGTCGTAACCTTCTGTACAGGTATTCCTGACCCTTCACATTTTGATTCGAAAGAGCATCATTTTAGGCACATATGTAACTTTTGATCTATGGAGCCCGTTTATAAATAAATAAATATGTATATATGTACACAAAATAAGTTTTAACAAAAAACACTTAGCCAAATTTATTTTCAAATCCACCATGTCCGTCTGAGTGTTTTAGAGAACTTACTACAGCAGACTTAATAATATCTTTTTTACGTTATCCTAATATATGAACTAATTATTAATCGAGGATATTATATAAAACAAATATTGCTTTTCAAATTACAATTTTGGTAGCTATACAAAAAAAGTAATGTGATCATAACTGTGGGATTATGATTACACATAATTGCAGATTTTGTAAACGAGAATATTATTATGGGAGACATTAATATCGTTTAAAAAAACAAGCATTCTTCGGATACTGCAGTGTCGTGTGGATAAATTACAAACATACGAAGTCACCTTGTAATAAGCGTTAAATTAACAGATGAATATATTGACGATAGACCAGATTTAATGTCCACAATAGAAAATAGGATTTGTTTGCAGATAAGTACTTACTTATATAAAGGTGTTTGTTCTAATTCCAACCCTTTATTCTGTATAAGCAATAATTTTAATAGTCAAATATCTTCTGATGAAACGTCTACATTCCGAGGCCTTATGTGGCGTTTCACATTTTGGTTGGCTTGTCTTATAAACTTTGTATAGAAGATAAAGATGACCAGCTTGAATCTAATTTACAAAGTCTCATGTGGCTGTGCTGCGATGTATGACTTTTGTAGATGTTGCCATTACCTGAAAAAATATCCATGCATAAGTTCCCGCCATCAGTTCGTGCGATTTTAGCGCATCGCCTCTGCACGTGACGTCACTTCAATATACATTGGTCCACACATCCTTAAACTGTGGGTTGGCGGGACCATGAATTCCACGAACTTATCTTGTGAACAATTCAAGAGATCTTCTTCAGTCCTAAAAAAGAATTCATTATGATGCCTGCACAAGTAGATTGATATATATAAAACCAAGTGAAACTTTGTTTCGTGAATTTTTTGGTTTTACATGACGGCTCGCAATGGACGTCTTTGACTCACTACTTCACTTAACCTTTTGGATTGGTTTTTAATTTTTATTTTATCTGTATGATCCATTATTTCATACAATACGTCAATAAGTTTCAAGGCAAACAAATGATTCTTAGACCGTTCTTTAACTGAGGCACGGAACACCACTAGAATACACAGGTGCAGCACCGTTGATGCGCCAGCCATTTAGCCTGAAAAACCCAGGTTAGGAAATCGAGAGCGTAGTATTATAGACGGTTTTGACCAGGACGTTTTCCTTCCAACTGACGCGCTCTGGCAGCCCTTATTGTTTCGCGTCAATACCCGAATGCTACAGAAGTTTTTCCGAACCAGGCCGAAGAAGCAACGTCGGGCAATTCATCTGCCCACGTCTCTATACACGGCATGGCAGCACGTTATTGTTTATCATGGTCTGAAATATGAATCTAAATAACGATACTGTGTGTAGCATTCGAAACGCCTTTTAATCAGAGGAAGGACGTCGACCAGAGAGACTTCGGAGAGCGTGGAATATCTGCGCCAGTGTTATCAATGTCAAACACGTGCCAGTGAAGCAGCTAATAAAGAGTTCATTGGGAAATTTAAAACTTCGTGGTATGATGAGTATCAGTGGTTGTGTGGCAGTTGTTATCTGGAGCGTTTATTTTGTTTTCCATGTTTGCTGTTTATAATTAATGTAGGTACGTATTTCAGAGCATAAGGAGCTTTCCTGTACGATAACGGAGCATTTGACTCGCCCCCTCTCTAAGCACCCTCCATTCTCGCCACCCTCGTCACCTACTTTANCGGTTTTGACCAGGACGTTTTCCTTCCAACTGACGCGCTCTGGCAGCCCTTATTGTTTCGCGTCAATACCCGAATACTACAGAAGTTTTTCCGAACCAGGCCGAAGAAGCAACGTCGGGCCATTCATCTGCCCACGTCTCTATACACGGCATGGCAGCACGTTATTGTTTATCATGATGTGAAATATGAATCTAAATAACGATACTGTGTGTAGCATTCTAAACGCCTTTTAATCAGAGGAAGGACGTCGACCAGAGAGACTTCGGAGAGCGTGGAATATCTGCGCCAGTGTTATCAATGTCAAACACGTGCCAGTGAAGCAGCTAATAAAGAGTTCATTGGGAAATTTAAAACTTCGTGGTATGATGAGTATCAGTGGTTGTGTGGCAGTTGTTATCTGGAGCGTTTATTTTGTTTTCCATGTTTGCTGTTTATAATTAATGTAGGTACGTATTTCAGAGCATAAGGAGCTTTCCTGTACGATAACGGAGCATTTGACTCGCCCCCTCTCTAAGCACCCTCCATTCTCGCCACCCTCGTCACCTACTTTACCGCACAGACTGCAGATATTTGCCTATGCCATAGCGCACGGTGACTAGAAACCATGAACCAGTTATATTTATTTTATGCTCTTGGAAAGGAAACTAATTTCCGAGCAGTTTTGTAACCAGCTATTTTCCTTTTGTTGTCGTGTATGTTGTGAGTTAACAGGAATTACGTACAGGTGACATTTGCTGCGCCTATCGTGTACACAGGTGACAAATATTAAAATTATTAGTTGAAAATATGAGCCGTGTAAAAATTTTAATTGAAAAATTCTATACATTTTACGCCAATGTTCACTATAAGTATACGTAAAAATAACACACGCATGCGAGGCTAAAAAATATTAAAACTTCAAGACTATAGGACTTAACAAAAATTGGCCCAAAATTATATTCCCATTTATTAGAAAACGATTGAGATACAGACAAATTCGTAGAGACCTTTATTCTTTATAATTTAGTTGCAAACATTTTCGTCCCATACACTTTTTCTAAGACACACCGTTTTTGAGATATTACCCGAAATACTATTAAGAAAATATTAATATTATATATATTATAATGTTTAGTTATTTATTATGTATCCCGTATACAATACTACATAAGCCTAAACAATCATTTCTAGACACAAGTATCTAAACAAGATACAACAAATACCAGACGTATTAGAAAGTGTATATAAGTAGAAAAATCATACAGATATACATAAATTCACACATCATTCGTCCATGCATATACCGATACATAGGCGGTAGGTATCCAAATTTTACTGTAGTTATTTGAAAAAGTTATAACATAGGTACACAGTAATATAGTTGCTGTGAAAAGAAATATATTAATGCTTGCAAGATATTCCGTATCCAGTTACAAATAAAACTTTGAAAACAGTAAAAATACAAAGTCCTCTTCTGAAAAAAAAATACTAAAATTACAAAATACCACAATTAAAAATAAAACAAGACCTGTAACTGAGAAAGGGTCCCTTCGATTCGATAATCTCGTTATATCGATATAGGGAAACGAACCTCGCAAATAAATGGTACGTAAATAATGTCATATTATTCACGTACCATTTACATTACAGTTCTCCAGCATTCAAGAAATTTCGCTACAACACATAAATAATGTACTTTAGCATTGTTCTGTCATTTACGTTCCTCACTATTTATACCATCTCGGCAACCTTGGTGACACTGTACTCCTGTCTGAAACCGTAATNTCCCTTCGATTCGATAATCTCGTTATATCGATATAGGGAAACGAACCTCGCAAATAAATGGTACGTAAATAATGTAATATTATTCACGTACCATTTACATTACAGTTCTCCAGCATTCAAGAAATTTCGCTACAACACATAAATAATGTACTTTAGCATTGTCCTGTCATTTACGTTCCTCACTATTTATACCATCTCGGCAACCTTGGTGACACTGTACTCCTGTCTGAAACCGTAATNCTGTCATTTACGTTCCTCACTATTTATACCATCTCGGCAACCTTGGTGACACTGTACTCCTGTCTGAAACCGTAATGCGGCGAGGCAATAACATTTACACTTCAGTTGTAAAAACATGTCACGTTGCAGCAGCGTGCAGAACACGAAACTCAAATGCTTCAAGGTCTTCAAGCAATGCGAATCTCAGAGGGGAAAGGGGGTAATATCTGGTATACAGATTCTCGTCCGAATGCATATGCAACAGTTAAGACATGGAGAGATAAACTGCTCCAAAAAAGCACCAAGTGTTCTTGCAGAAATATATTTCGACCTTAAAATGTCCGCCGTCGTTACGAATATAAATGCAGACAATAGATGTCGGGATGCGGCAGAACGTTGAACGACAACCGATTTACGATCTAACATTAGAGCAAAACAGCAATTCAAGTGAGTCGATCTAAGATCTAAAATCAGAGCCAGGCAACATTTCAAGTGAACGGAACTACGCTCCAACACCGGAGCCATATTGCACAACACAAAAGCCTTACATCGTATCGATATTAATCAAACGAATTTTGTTACGCCACACAACAGCAGGGCCTCTCGTAGATATCCCAAGGAGCCATACACCCCACGTGTCTAAAAGAACAAGTACCGGCAACTGGCTTCAGAAACCATTTTCCAAGACCACCAACTCCTCCAAGACCTAGACCAGAAACAGTCAGCTATACATCGGAGTCTCACAGTGTAAGGAGCCATACGCCAGGACCACAAGTGGGAAGCTACACAGTGAGGAACATCGAAGGACCGGAGTCTCACATCGTAAGGATCCATACGCCAGGACCACAGGTGGGACCTACGCCGGAACCGCTCGACCTATCAACTTCACTAAAATTAAGGCATACGCCACAGAAAATACATGAACCAGGGACAAGTTATAGGAGGTCGGGAGCCCACACGCCATCTACTACTTCAGGACCAGTGGAGCAAGTAATACCGGAAAACATATTTGCACAAAGAATTGTTTATAANACACGCCATCTACTACTTCAGGACCAGTGGAGCAAGTAATACCGGAAAACATATTTGCACAAAGAATTGTTTATAAATATTTAGCGGGGTGGAGGGGGTGCAAGTCTGCGATTTTTAATGCAATTTTTAAATTTTGTGGACTGTATTGTAAGTAATATTTAAACAAATACTGATTTTTTTTTGTATTGTGTGCTTTTTTCTGAAAACATGAACTGCAATATATTCTAGTTACTGATATTTTCCTGTTAAATNTTTTTTTGTATTGTGTGCTTTTTTCTGAAAACATGAACTGCAATATATTCTAGTTACTGATATTTTCCTGTTAAATTTCTACTATTTTTAGTGCATGTACTTAAAGAAAAGTTATAACTGAAAACTCTTAAACAAATGCAATAATTAAAATAATATAAATATAGAACCTCAGTTTATAAACTATATAAACATATACCTACAAACTGCGAGCTGGTGTGTGCGTATCAACAACACAACAGTCATATTACACATAGAGTTAACCTACAATATAATGGTAACTATTTATCTGGGTGAATGTCATGATAGAGTACATTAATTTAAGAACAGATGCAAATTTTTTCTATGCCAAACTTTAAATAATTCTACGATGCAAAGAGTATAAGTTTTACACAATGCATAATTCCAACACCTATGTTGGATTGTGTACATTTTCTTTAGGGTTTTCAATGCCTGGCACATGTATTGGGTCTTAGCGTCTACAATTTTGATATCGCTACCATTTAATTCCTTTAACCACTGTTTTTGTGAAGGTCCCGCAACGTACGGAGTATCCCAGCTGTATTTGCCTGTAAGTTCATGAATTTCCTGACCCAATTCCGTGTAAGGAACGTTTCCTTCCTCCCATATTAAACCACGCAAATTTCCGTCACCCATTTATTCGTGTATTTATCCTTGTCACTCAAACATTCTCATGAATAGGANATTAAACCACGCAAATTTCCGTCACCCATTTATTCGTGTATTTATCCTTGTCACTCAAACATTCTCATGAATAGGAAGGAAGGAATTTCCACGATCCCGTTTAACCATTAAAATACCCAGTTGGAAACTCTTTCACGACAAAAGCGTCGTGACCATAAAATCAATGCACACTAAAGAACATGATCCTAGTTTAGTCAAGTCATACAATGTGACTACAGGTACAAAGCTTCCTTATTTATACTGCAATGTAATTGAAAAATTGCATTCGTTATCTAACCAAAGTGCTAAGGAGGGGAAATTCAGTCGTATTCATTCTCTCTCCCAAGTATTGAAAGTCTCCTTCAGAGTTTAATGTATGTAGGAAAGGTATCGTGTAATGTTTCGATTTATGCCAAATATGGAAAATCATATTCTAAAAGAGTAATATTTTAGGTGTGAAGGAGAAAAAATGTGTTAATATATTTTGATTTATACCAAACTAGCGAACCGGCCCAACTTCACCCGCTAACAATTTAGTTTTTACAGCGATACTTTGAAAGACAAAAATGAGTACTGTGGGATATTGTTAAAAGATAAACATATGCTATTGCGGACTTTTCTGTATACCTTTTTGAGAGCTACAATTCTGTAGCACATTAATTTGATCTATCTCTTACGGTTTAGCCAGCGTAAGCCATGTAGCGCCCTAAAAGCGGTGTTTTACGACTTGATTACAAACGGTCTGAAATTTCTCTACTATCCTTACAAAATTTTTAGAAGTACTAAGCGAATACACAGCCAGACGCGGATAAGGGACTTTGTTTTATACTATTTGGAGAAGAGATATGGAAAGTCACCTACAAAGATCAATATTGGGGGGAGGAGAAAAAAGTTTGATTATGTATTTTAGTTTTTAACAAATATGGAAAGTCACATGTCTTTATTAAAATAATTAAACAAATCCTTACTTCAGAGACTATAACTCCAACATTTAGTTTCACTTTGGACACTTGAAAACTGTGAATTTGATACTGTAGACGTTAAAATGAAGAAATATATTAGAATGGAAGGAAGAAACATAGGAACTAATATCAGTCGATCACACGGTTTCTAATCTAGAAAAGGTAATCGGCATGGCCTTTTGTCCAGGAGAAGCGGACTGCAATATATTTTTTCAACGGTTTTTGGTACAAAAAACAGTAATCAGCCATATAATTTCAGAAACACCGGCAGAAGATGAAGAAACTCTGTATTAAGAAACTTACGACAAAGATCTGAAACCCCTCCGCCCGAACAAGAAGACCTACTTCGGTAACGAGTGAGTGATTTAGAACAGAAAATTAAACGGTTTCCGTTTGTTTTGGAGGAAAAATTAAATAACAGAACAGAATTATACTCATTTTGGAAAGGTTAACAAAAGTTTATTATGCATTTTAATAAAAATAAGTGTTCGTTATTTATTTCTATAATATAGGAAATGCTAACGATGCTTATATATAATGTTTAGCATTTACATACCGAAACTTGCATTTCATATTAAGAATTTAATTATATCTATCTTAAAAATATTACCTGCTTTTATATTTTCTACTTTAGTTATCAATTCCATTGTGAACAGAGATTTGAAATTGATATTATATACATAATTATTGTTTACATTAAATTATTATAAATTTTCTGTAACATTTCATATATACATGCAAACAATACTGTATACGGCAAAGCAAAAAATATTAAGTCATCCACTCGTTAGTGGTCCACTGAAAGAAAAATGAAATTACTCACAAACACCACCTCCCGGTCACCCGCTGAATAATACTAGAACATTTCAGTCATAGGCTAAAAATAATTTCAGTGTAATTACCTGCATGTTGCTGGAGATGTCTTGGGCTGGGTGCATATTGGGGCAGCGTACCTCAGGAACGAGTGCAGTCGACATCGGTAGGGAGGTTTCCTTTTCCAAATGTATTCGGCAAGGTCGCCTTTCCAAAACTGCTTCCTTCTACCAAAGCACGGCATGTTAAACTCGATGGAGCACCAGTTTCTCTCAATAGTTTGGGTATGAACAGAAACTCTACGCCGGGCAATCGATCGATGTTGAGACGATGCACGATTCCGCTCTTTTCACTGCAAACGAAATATTTTTTGTTATTTACTTGCAGGTGGCGGTAGCCATAGGCCTCGAGTGACTTGTAACCACGCCAGCAATCAGAAATGATGGCGGTGCCTGGTCTTGCCCAATTCCTTATGATCTTAGTAAGTGTGCTGGCATTTCTTCTGCTGATGGGCACCAAGAGGAATTTGTATGGATCGTGTCACTGAACTCTGCCGAAAACACGCTGTCCTTCGACTTTACGGCCTTTGCGGTTTTATTTCTTTCCCAGTTTCGATTCGTCAATCTCCACTATGGTACTAGGTCCACCTATGCGCTGTCAATGAGAATAAAGCCAGTTGATGCATACTTTTCTGCAAAAATTCGACCANTGATGCATACTTTTCTGCAAAAATTCGACCACTCGACGATCGTCTTAGCAAAGCATCGAATCTCTTCCATGACTATGTACTGGCGTGGGTTTCATTGTGTGCCGGTGTGGGTTTCAATGTTTGCTGGCGTAAGTTTCATTGTGTGCTGGCGTGGGTTTCATTGTGTGCTGGCGTGGCTTCATTGTGTGCTGGCGTGGATTTCATTGTGTGCTGGCATGAGTTTCATTGTGTGCTGGCGTGGGTTTTATTGTGTGCTGGCGTGGGTTTCATTGTTGGCTGGCGTGAGTTTCATTGTTGGCTGGCGTGAGTTTCATTGTGTGCTGGCGTGGGTTTCAGTCTGTGCTGGCATGGGTTTCATTGCGTGCTGGGGTTTCATTGTGTGCTGGCGTGGGTTTCATTGCGTGCTGGGGTTTCATTGTGTGCTGGCGTGGGTTTCATTGTGTGCTGGCGTGGGTTTCTCAGCAAGAACCATAGCAAGCATAGATTGAGGTTTTTTTGCAGCGACATATTGGACTGATCGAGGAAAGTGCCTGTCTTGGCCGACCGCTTGTAATTAAACTTGTTACCATCTGAATCGCGTCTTTGGCTCCAGTAGAAAACCCCCTTGTTCAGCACTTAATTGGCAGGACCACGACCACACTTTTGACAGTCGATTTCTGGAGTCAGAATTTCGTGCTCGACTAAAATATACACTGCCTTCTCCTCTCTTCTCCCAAACACTCTGTGGGCATTCGATAAAGTCACACTACAACCTGTGCACTGACTCAAAATTGTAGTATTGGATACGGGATCCGGAACCTATACCAATATTAATATAAAAATTTATACTACAAAAAATTAAGAGTGAATAGAATATGGCAATTTTATGAGCTGTGAATTGGGAGACATTTAAATTCACATAGAATTCTATACCAACATAATATTTTGAATAAGCTGTTGTTTTTAATTGGTAGGAATTGGCCTTGTGAGGTCGGCTAAACTATGTAGACTAGTTACATATTGTGATGTGTGTGTTTGTATATGTATATGTGTATACTGTGTATATATATGATCATGAAATGACATAACTTTCAAAACATAACTATCAGATTTTTATCACAATTTTAATAAGTTTCTGGTGCTCGACTCTTAGCAGTGACACCATTTTTAATCAAGTAAACTCAAAATTCTATTTCCACCGTTTGCTCATAGTTCTTCATCTACTTATATTGCATCACACGTTTATAAACACAAGCTTAAGAATGCGGTTTATAATTACTAAAGCGGGATCCGAAAAACTGGCTAATTAATTGGCTCAATGTAAACAATATATAATACACAATAACCACTTCGTAAATGTAGCTAATGATGTGAAAAGTAATTTCCAAAATAATTCCCAAACATTTAGTTGCGGGTAGCAAATAAATTTATTTGGATATTATTAGTTAATTTTTAACGATAGTTTGCCTACAGGAAAAAACTGATCTTGCCCCAAACATCCGTGTGCGTTCATTTGAAACAAATAATACATTTAAAAATATTGCGTTTGGTTGAAGGCCTATTTGGTTGTTTCAAAATATTCAGCATATATCTGGTACAGACAACCTCTTCAGGAGATCGCGATCAACTAATCATATGATTTTCTTAAGTTTCATATATGGAATGTATCAAAACTACACCGACAAACGAAAAAGGAAGGCGAAAACATAATACGACCTAATGGTCTAAAGTTAATTGTGAAGACGTTACGTATCTTTGAAGTTGGGCTTGAACCACTGGTTTATTAAAAATACTGAAAAAAAATTTTAAGACTGAAAACTAACTGTCTGCGTAATGTTTAAAGTTTTGACATGCCGATCAATAAGCCATGTTTTTAACCCCAAGTTTGCAACAGTATCATGAGTTCAAGTCGAAACAATGTGATAATCCTTACGATTAGTTTTAGACCATAGGTCATATATAAGTTTTTGCATTTTTTCGGTATTAACCTGCTGCCGAAGTTTGCCGGTCTAATTTAGATACATCGGGTACACACCTCAAAAATATTTTGCGCCACCTGTGGTTGGTTTCACATGAAGTATGTTCACTGGAACAGCAGGCGTGTTGCAGAAATATAATCGTCAATCTGTAAAGACAGTGTGTATTTTCATCCTATACTTTCACTTGAGCGGTGAGCAACACAAAAACTGAGAAATCGTGGTTGACCAACACTTTTATTGAGGTGTGTATTATCATCGTAAATTAAATTCACTATTTGGTTTAAATTAAGCAAATAATAAGTTGTCTTAAATAATTTTTAACTGTCGATACACATATCTGCTGTGCGAGCAAAATTTAATGGTAAAATTAGCTTTCATTAGTTGGCTACACTATGATCAAGATATTAAGGAGTCTTCATACCAGAATACAGATGTTAAGTGGTTTCATATTAGCTTCAAATATATTGAAAATGTGGGCGAGTTAAACGTCAGGCTCCAAAACCAGAACCTTGGTGTCACATCTTCGGTGTTGTCACAATTTCTTTAATATTTACTAAACTGCATGTAATGACTCAACATAATGATAGCATACCGAATACTTTGATTATTTTACATAATTGCTTATGAAAAATTGTCCCTACACAAGCCATTTCGTTCTTTTAAACGGATTGATTGTTTCAAGGAACCCAATTACAATGCTTGTTTGTAAAAACAGAGCAAACGTTTGCCACAACACCAATTTTACAACTTTAATATTAACTGTATTAGAAAAATATTTATATTCTCTTATTTACAGTAAACGTATTATTTTGTTGATATAATAATTTATTTTTGGTCCTGAACATTTATTTTTTTCTGTGTTAAATATTTCATTACAGTAGTATGATATTAGACCTTCTGG
>NQII01001824.1:13168-29096 GCA_002778355.1 Clitarchus hookeri
AAAAAAAAAAGTTGCCTTTGAAATGTTGCCACTTAATGAAGTATACTTCAGCGCAATGTGTGGTCTATGAATATTTCTTGATTAGCGTACTCGGGTATTTTTTGGAATACATTTAGTTGGTTTTTGTCTACAAAATTATTAAAAATCATGAAATACTATAGTTTGAAAAGTTTGGACGAAAAACTGTTAAAAATAATGTGATGCAGTATGCAACAAGGACTTAGGTGAAATGTTTAGTGCATTAATAATCCAATTTATATCAATCTCACATAATTTTATGGCGATTGAATAACTTATTCAAAATTGTTTTACTTCTATTACATTTCAATTGAAAATTTTANCTCACATAATTTTATGGCGATTGAATAACTTATTCAAAATTGTTTTACTTCTATTACATTTCAATTGAAAATTTTAAGTGGCAACTAGGAAAATCGCACTAAAAACGTTGCAGTTATGTCAAATCTATTCCGCGTAGGCTATACAGGCTGATTCTAAAATCATGGGGCAAACATTGAGGGGTGGTAGAANTTATGTCAAATCTATTCCGCGTAGGCTATACAGGCTGATTCTAAAATCATGGGGCAAACATTGAGGGGTGGTAGAACTAACTAAAACAAACAATTATTGTATAGGAATATATGGGCGGGAGTGACGCGTTGAGGCACAAACACAAAAATAACACTTGAAATGGAACACAGTGTTTATTTACAACGTCGCCGCTAAATGCCTTGACGCTTCCCGCGTCCCTATATTTTTGTCGTCAGAACAAACGCTCGGGGAAGCTCGCAGGCGAAGCCCGCAATAAGAATTTAGGGTCTGGCGGACGTGCCAAAAGGATACCACCAGGAATACGCAGCCGCGCCTCACAGCTGCAAAGGCGGGCCACCAAAGGTTTCTGCACGTGCCACTGTTCCTGCACGTGCAGACGGCATCCGGAGACAACGGAAAGCACCAGGGCGCGGCCACAGCTACATTTTGCAGCTGCCCAAGGGACACCGAGATCCCACCACCAGCTNTAAAAGGGAGGGAGTTGTCTCGAGAGCTCGTGTGTCAATTAACTTGTTAAAACAATAATAAAACTAGAGATTGTTCTTTTTTGAACTCTCAATCGCCCTGTGTTGATTCATTAGTAATAACTTGGAAATCTGTTGTGTGTCGAAACATCCCTACGCCCGATCACGGAGGACTAGTAATAAGTGCTGGCGCCTTAATCGCCACAGAACAGGTTACAACACCTTCGTCCAAACCACAGCTTTGGTAGTTGTCAGCCTTTTTACAGCAATGTTTATAATAATTGCTCAAAATTGCTACCACCGACAGTAATGCAAGCTTGGTAGCGTCGGTAGAGTGATTGGCGAACAGATTCAAATACGCCGGGTATTTCACGCACGCCACCATTGTCAGCCAATCACGCCAAATGTAGAGGTCGCCAAGCATGCGTGACTGTTGGTGGAAGCATTTCCAGCAACTGTTTTAACATTTTCTGTACGGAATCACTCGTTCAGTATGCTGCTAATGAACATTTCATGTTTCCGTTAATGTGTTATGTTTTTGTTTTTGTGCCTCAACGCGTCACTTCCGCCCATATATTCCTATACAATANGTGTTATGTTTTTGTTTTTGTGCCTCAACGCGTCACTTCCGCCCATATATTCCTATACAATAATTGTTTGTTTTAATGAGCTCTACCAGCCCTCAATGTTTGTCCCATGATTTTAGAATCATCCTGTATATATATACACACACACACACTAGAAAAAGTATTTATGGGCAGTTGATGCTAAAGTGAGCATTTTTGAAATCAACCTTTGAAAAATACCACTGTCTGTTAACTGCATACAATGCTACCGTACATATTGGCATACGGGTTCCCGTTTAAGTTGGTAGCGAATTAGGCAAAATAGTCCAAAGTCNTACAATGCTACCGTACATATTGGCATACGGGTTCCCGTTTAAGTTGGTAGCGAATTAGGCAAAATAGTCCAAAGTCTCCACGTTGTGTTGCGAGTGTAATTTTGAAATATATGGCAAATCAACTTGGCGATTTTGGCTTAGAGTGTGAATTGTCACATTAGTGACACATCTAGGTTCCTAACAACTTCACTTTTTTATTTGACTCGGGCATGAATAAAGTGATTGGGTCCGCGCAGTCTTAGTTATACGTATGGTGGAAGGATATAAAAGAGATTACAGTAGATCTTAAGCAGGGCTTTCAAAAGTGCTTTAGTTATCCATGAACATCCTATACCTACAGTTACGAATAGAGAGATACACAAGAAGCTTACTTGTTCACTTTTTCTTTANTACAATGCTACCGTACATATTGGCATACGGGTTCCCGTTTAAGTTGGTAGCGAATTAGGCAAAATAGTCCAAAGTTGTGTTGCGAGTGTAATTTTGAAATATATGGCAAATCAACTTGGCGATTTTGCTTAGAGTGTGAATTGTCACATTAGTGACACATCTAGGTTCCTAACAACTTCACTTTTTTTATTTGACTCGGGCATGAATAAAGTGATTGGGTCCGCGCAGTCTTAGTTATACGTATGGTGGAAGGATATAAAAGAGATTACAGTAGATCTTAAGCAGGGCTTTCAAAAGTGCTTTAGTTATCCATTNGATCTTAAGCAGGGCTTTCAAAAGTGCTTTAGTTATCCATGAACATCCTATACCTACAGTTACGAATAGAGAGATACACAAGAAGCTTACTTGTTCACTTTTTCTTTACCCCATTCACGGTTACTTCCAACTTCTCTAAAGCCCTGGTGAAGTTCTTCGTCCGGGATATTCCTCCGCCTCATGCAAACAAAGCTCGGCCGAGTCTAGAAAATTACACCAAAGGGACTGCGCACCGTTTTCGTGCGCACTCAGTGTAATCATATTTTGAATAAGAACTATTCGTTAGTAGGCATTTCCAAACACACCTATTTACTCTTGTTTGTATAAATTAGAAACGAAATATTATAATGTATAGATAAAATTTAAGTGAAAATTCAATTTCACCAAAAGTAATTTACATATGTTAACATTTTGTGTAAATTGCTTGTGATGTATAACGTACTATGGAAACAACGAAAAATCAACATACATAACGTGATTTTTCATAGGTTTGTTAAAAAAAAATGCGAAGGAACCGTGAATATGCCAGATGATATGGGATGTTTTTAAATACGATTTTAAATAGAAGATTAGAATATCCCTAACAGCTAACTGACGTTTGATGCTGTTGCCACCGGAATATGAAATGGCATCGTCGACAGCTGACGACTCCCCTCCGCCTACTCAGGTGATTGCAACGGTTCGTGGACAATACTCTCGAGTCTAAACTATTGGTACCAACTCGTACACAGCCAAATCAGCTTTGATGTCGCCGCCGTACGTCATCCAGACTTAGAACCGCGGGAATGGACTAGTCCCGGCAACGTGATCTATCTGTGATAATAGACCGGAAGCAGCGTTTTTAGGTTGATTGTGGTGTTTGCGGAAAGCGCACAATACAACTCGATGCCAGTTTTGACCTATTGGCTACGTGGATTCACTGACATGGGAGATTGGTTTAATGCCACAAATCAAGGTTTTCTTTTAAAAATGCTAGTTCTTCAACAATATTTGGTTTAAGTCGGTTCCTTAATTGTGCAAACACTTTGCCAGCGGTGCTGAATAATCTTTCGCGGGAGATGCCCAGCTTTATTACGTGTGTATATCCGTACGTTATCCGCGTCCGCTTGCGTGCCATTGTAGATTGAAACGGGCTTCCGTGATCCGTATCAGCGTGCGTGTCGTTGTAGATCGCGCCTTTGAACAAAGTTTGAATAGTGAGGGTTGGAGCGGCGACAGCTGTAGATGCGCGCTCTATCTGTTGAGCGGAGCGGGAACTGCTTGGCGGTGATGCCGCCCGGGCCACTCCCTCGCGACTTTCCCGCCAACCGTGGCCCTGAGTAACACGAAGTCTCGGTACGCGCCAGTAATAAGGTTTCTTCCACGCAACAGTTACGTTTGCCAGGGTCGTTGCCATGCCTCGAAGCATCTTTCAGCCGTTAATCATTTCGTTCCCCCGTTATAAATGTAGCCTTTCCTCCCCACTATAGGCTCCTACGCCTTAATTTCGTATTCTTGCAACCAGTAAGATTTCATACCGTCTTTATGATTCTGTTCACAGAACAAAACGTTGTTTCTGAATAGTTATGCAAATGCATAATGGGCCATTTGAGGGTAAATTAATTTAACAACAAACAAAGTTGTTAGGAGAGGGGAGGGGGACACAAACATTACACCTGCCTTAAATAAAACTTCTTTCACTTTGGCAGCAATGCTGTTACGGTTATATTTGGCAGACGAGCGAAGTTAAGAAGGCGAACAAACTTCTTGAGGCGGGAGAACGCAAGTGCTTCGTACAATACAAGATTAATTTGTTACATTTATATGTCAAAATTAGAAGTCATTAGCTATTACTGATAGAAAATATAAACGGCGATGTAGACCACAAGCAAATGATTGATATGCCAGTATTCCGTGGGTGAGCGAAGTGAATTTATAGCATCGAAATTAATTTGTCTAAATATTAAAACACTTATTTTCATCGGACGATTATAACAGTTTTAATTCATCCTGTTGGCTTGCTGTTTACTGTTATGAAATATTAATGGAATATAAAAAAATTATGAAGGTAATGAATCATCGTCGAGGGATATTTTTTTCGCATTAATTAATAAAACGCTTCACGAATACATTTATTATTGACGTAAAAGAACCAAATGTTTTTTTTTAAAAGTTATTTACAGTTATAACTGTTTTAGCTATTTCCTGATATTGATGACTTGGTATGGGCATAATTAGCTGACAAGCAATTTAGAAATATTGATTATTAGTTTCTTCCCTATGGTTTTCCACACTATAAAAACTGTGACGCACTGAAACATGACCATTAAGACTCAGTAAACGTCTTTGACTGATTGCAAAATATGTTCTTTTTTTCACAGATAGTAAGTCACCACTAAATCAAATAATTGAACAGTTCACTAATTACTTTACACTTGTGAAGTGCCTTTCCATATTTCAAATTGCATCGTTACTGAAAGACTAGTGTGCATCCAGAAACCCGTTTCCCAAAACAAGCGCAACCCGACCCAACGTACTGTATCTACATATTAAGTAGTTTAGACGTTTCTGATTCGTGATATATGGAGTGCTTTTGAGTCTTCGGCGATTGTCTGAACTCCCACTTTGCTGTGTTCGAAGACGCAGGCCTGCGAGTTGGACATTTGTGAGTAGGCGCTGGCTGCTCGCAGCTAACTGAGAACTTTTCTAAATCCCTGCTTTGGATCCACTTCTCTACCAGGTCCGCATCATTCCGCAGTACGTGAAATTAACATTCCCGTACACTCACTCACTTCATTCAACGTTAGGAAAAATTCCCGTCAAAAGTCACCGAAAAGCACTACCGTAAAAGGTATCTCATAAACTTACTGACACTAAGTTTTCTTCAATAACGGAAGTGACGTAAACGTCGCAGAACTTCCCGTGAATCCACTGAACATCTTCGTATATATGCCCCTTGGTATTGTATGCATTTCCGGTTTATAAAGTAAACTGCAAATTTAAGTTTAATTTTCATTCCACGTGTTCCATGATACACTGAAGAGCCAAAAAAACTGGTACCCCTGCCTAATACCGTGTAGGGCCACCCCGAGCACGCAGAAGTGCCGCAAGACGACGTGACATGGACTCGACTAATGTCTGAAGGTATGCAGGAGGCAATTCACACCATGAATCCTGCAGGGCAGTCCACAAATCCAATCTGCGCCAATTTGAGAAAGGGTTGCACGTCTGTCACGTTTAATGATTCTCGTCAGTCGTCGTTTGTCCCGTTCTTTCACTATATTTTTCCGGCCGCAGCGATGTCGACCATGTGATGTTTTACCGGATTCCCGATATTCACGGTACACTCGTGAAATGGTCGTACGCGAACATCCAAATGTTATCGCTACCTCGGAGATGCTACGTCCCATCTCTCGTGCGCCGACTGTAACACCAAGTTCAAACTCACTTAAGTTTTGATAACCTGCCATTGTAGCAGCAGTAACCGATCTAACTGCCGACCGCATCGCGTTACTCTGATTGGTTCCATGCCTCTGTTATTTGCATACTCACGCCTATACCAGTTTTTTTTTGCTCTTGAGTGTATAAGTAAGATATTTTGTACTGGAACAGGATTTGAACACAAATCAAGAATACACGACTCGCCTTATCACACTGTCACGACATGTTTCTGTATTTAAATGTGATTTATAGTGAAGTGGTGCATGCGACTTTCTCAGTTTCTAGTCATGTTTGAGAGTTACTTTTGGCGCAAAATGTTACAAGTGGCATGTGCTAATTTTTTTTGTTGGAAGAAATACGTAGGTCGAAGTGACGTGGATAGTCCAACTGCCGCACTAGTGGTAATTCTTATTTAATTGTTTCCACATACAGTTCACCCATATGCTGGTTTGTAACAAATACGTGTAAAATTACACCACATTCTAACACCAGCATTGGGAAAAAATATATATAAAAAAAATATTTAAATTTTGTTCACGCACGCGTNTCGGTGGAGTGATTGGCGAACAGATTCAAATACGCCGGGTATTTCACGCACGCGTGCAGCCGCACAGGATAGTCGAGCGACGAGGTCTTCAACGGAATCAACTGGAGTCTCGTAAATGAGGGATTTCAAATGCCCCCCATAGGAACAAATCGAGACTCGATAAAAAGGCATTTAGCGGCGACGTTGTAAATAAACAATGTTTTGTATGTCATGTGTTATGTTTGTGTTTGTGCCTCAACGCGTCACTTCCGCCCATATATTCCTATACAATAATTGTTTTTTTTAGTGAGCCCTACCACCCCTCAAAGTTTGTCCCATGATTTTAGAATCACCCTGTTTACATCGCATAATAACAGCAGCATGGGAAAAATTACATTAAATCCTTGAACTAATTTAAACTTACGTGCTTAATCTATTAATATGCCATCGTAATTTTTCACATTATCCTACTCTTTTACAATTTGGTTTTAACGTATTTCAGTGGAATTTATGGAACTTGCATAGCATATAAGTTTATAGTGTGACATAGGACTTGAGTTTCTTACGGTAGGATTCTATTTCTGGCGTCCAGTCATTCCAATATTTGCTTGCTAATTACGTGAATGACTTTTTATAACAAGAACTACTGTGGATGGAGACTCTTGGTTTTGTGAAATGTGAAATGTCTGTGGTTAGGTGTCAGCTCTATTAACTTCTTAAAGACGTTTATAGGTTGCCTGTGCTGAACAATTTTATCGACCAGTCTGGTAAGTTGGAACAGTCTTCTGTTTTCCAAGGTCAACTAGCCAGAGCGTTGCAATTATTCCGTTATGTGCTGTCTCCTCTTCAAATCGTAGACATAAGTTTTGTAGTTTCTGAATTCTGCAGTGGAGGGATTTTAGATTCCTATAAATAGACCAGAACAATAAGTAAAAGGAGATATAACTAACAAGACACTGATGTTAAGTTTTAAATTATTTACAACGCCTTTTTTTGCGGGCCGTTTTTATCTCAAATGGAGCTGGTTGAAGTGTTACATAAATATTACCTTATTTTCTGTACATTAAAACTTCGTGATTAATTGTCCGTCTTGTAATTTTTAGCAAATATTCAGGGCTGCAAAACATGTGCTGCGATGTGAGAGTAGCAAATATTATTTTGTTTGTGGCTGGGGTAGTTATTTGCAGCAATTTTTTTTAGAGGTTTTTGATATTCCTTAGCTGATACATTGTGCGAAGTTGTTTACTGTCTTATCTTAGCTTCCAATAGTTTTAATTTATTTTTTTGTTTTTTTTTCCCCATTTTAGATATTAAATTATGCCCTTTTTTTCAGGCCCAGGACATGTATTTATTGTCTTCCTGATTTTTCATATGGAATCACCTATCAACCGTCTTAACGCACATACGAGAGCACGCTGTGTAGTATTTTTCATATTCAGTATTTATACAACCACATCTCCTTGGCGCAGTTGAACTACCAGAGTGCGAGGTGTCTGTCGGGCCGCGTCTGGTAATGGCGGCGTACATCGTGATCTTGGGGCAGTCACTGTGGAAAGCTCAATGCATGGCGCCACTGCTCTAAGGACATGGGACATGGAATGTATGGGGCAGATAGTGGGGACTGCTGTTTCAGAAGTATAATGTCGGCAGGTTACATCTAATGTATGCTAGCGCGCTCTTAATTATAATTTGAATTAATTTGTTCGGTGAAATTAACAATCTAATTAATGAAAGTAAATCATTGAAAATTGAAACTGCGTATTTTATCGTAATTTTTGTTTCATTTTAAAGTTTGGCTTATAGTATGTCTTTCAAGGTTTTTGTAACGTCCCATTATACTTTACTCTTTTCTCCTTCATATTTGGGGCCGCAGGGGCTTAGTGGTCAGACTACTCGCCTCCCACCGAAACGAACCAGGTTCGATTCCCGGCGGGGTCGCTCCCGGATTTTCGTATGTGAGAATCGTGCCGGACGACGCGGCTGGTCGGCGGGTTTTCTCGGGGATCTCCCGTATTCCGGCGCAGCTCCATACTCACCTCGCTTCACCCTCATCGGCTCTCAAGACCTCGATGTTAGAGCCGCGCAAATATCTTCCCTCCACTCCCTCATATTAACTGGCTCTCGTCCTCACAACGTACTACTAATGTGTATATACAGGTGTACGCGTGTGTATATTTGGTTGTTTACGCTCGGACTCCCGAGCCGGGTGCCGTGTTCCCTGCGACGTGTCACGCTTGGACAGTCTCGGCGTGGTGGGGGTGATTCCCCACGATCCCCTCTCCTACACCATGCAGGCGGGAGAATGATTGACAGCTAACTTGGGCTCGTGTTGCTTCCCCTTTATTTCTTTGTCGGATGAGTCGATTAGTTGAGAGCATGTGCAAGAACCTTCTGGCCATCACTTCCCCTCCCCCCGTCAACGCAACCCGACTTGTGAAGAACGTTCTGGGCCAGGGCACCTGGCTTATAACTAACTCCACAGCCGGAGGTTTGGTAGTCTTTGATAGCCATCTGGCGAAGTGCGGCGATTGGCGAACTACGATTGGGTGATCTGGGGATGCTGAAGAAGAGGACCGCCGGCAACTATGGTGTGAGAGACTATGGTGTGAGAGACTGTGGGGAACGAGAGTGTGTGCGGCGGCTTCGAGCGAGAGTGCGTTAGTGCTGTGGAGGGCGAGGTATCCGCCGAGTGCGTGTCTTTGGTGTATGGAAGCGCTCGAAATGCTCCAGAACATTCCGAACAGGAAAGGCGGGGTGATATCTCAAGTGAAACATGGTGGGACTGAATGTACGAATAATGCGCATGGTGTCGTGTGGAGTAACTTTGTATCATCGGGGCAACTTTGCACCACCTGCATAATTTTATTTTAAATGAAAGCTCGAAGAATACCTTCACACTGCCATGTTATTTATAACTGAAATATTTAATAATGAAGGNTTTATTTTAAATGAAAGCTCGAAGAATACCTTCACACTGCCATGTTATTTATAACTGAAATATTTAATAATGAAGTATGCATGAAGGTGGAGTGTGGCGCAATGTTACCCTTAATTGGTGCAAAGTTACCCCAAATTACAGTACTTGATTGTAAATTCTCGAACTGCCAGATACTGAACAAATAACTTTTAATAGTAATTGAGTATGTGTTGACAACTGTTTATAGTGACTGATTTTAACTAATTGGCTGTATTAATTACTGTAGGTGACGGACGATTACGTAANATTAATTACTGTAGGTGACGGACGATTACGTAATCATTAAATAATTTTATTTCATTAGTAAGTGATAGCCAGTAATGTCGAGATTAAGTTTTGAATATTTATTCTATGAATTATTCATAAATAAATTATGTAAGTATTATTAGCTCGTTTTATACGACTGACAATATATATATATATATATATAGACACACACACGGATTGCCTACTCCTCTCTTCCTCAATAATCCTTCGTCTACAATATGTACTACTGTTGTCGCGTGACAGTTTTGAGGATTATAGCACGCCTTTGGCTCACTTCNAACTGTGGGGCCTAGACAAGCCTACGTCAAGTTAATTTGGCGCCACAACTGTGGGGCCTACAGAAGCATACCTCACTGTTTACTGTTTGTTATTCTCTGGTATGTGTGTAATAAATATATATTATATATATTTATACATACATGCATACATATAAGGTGATTTTAAACCACATACCGAATTTCAAACCACGGCATCTATGCGCTAATATAAGCAATATATCGTAGTACAAAATGTTTGGAAAATTTATTTTGTATTTATAATTGAAATAAAAGTTAGCAAAACAGCGCCGGAAGTTTACAACTCCACGTACCTGTGTGCATGACTAGTTGCATATGACAAAGGCGAACGGTACTGACACGCCATACAAATAACGCCTTCACACAGGCCGCCATTAACTCGAGGTACATGGACTACGATAGCGGCTGCTTGTTAGTAAATGTGTGTAACTACATGACTTACGGGAGACTAGTCATTGGGTAGTAAAGGCTGCCAGAAGTAATTGCATATTATTTCCAACAACACACAAACAGCAGTATTGGTGATGCAGGGTCTGCAAGTACTTTCATTGCTGTCTGTCCCTATTTACAGGCGGCCTACGCACGAGGCACCAGTTCCGTTCGCCTTCGTCATATGCAACTTGTGCACGCATGCACTTGAAGTTGCGGAAATTGCGTGGTTACGCTAACTTCAATTTCGATTAATAATACTAGATATATGTTCCGAATATTTTTCTGCTATGATTTATTGTCTATATTAGCCCATTTATGTCGTGGTTTTAATTTCAACACGTAGTTTAAAAACACCCTGTACCGTAATCCGGGGCTACTTAGCACCTACAGGGGTAACTTTGCACCACTCTTAAATTTTCGTGTTGGTGCAATTTGGCAAATAAACAGAGGACTTTAGGTAGATATTTTAAATTTTGAATGTTACGTACCCGCGTAATGTTTTCTACTCTTTCGCCAAGTGGCAACTAAACAAATACTTGGAGTGGCGCAATGTTACCCCAGCAGGTGTGAAGTAACCCTGGTTTACGGTGAATGTAATTTCGTATACTTCACACGACATTCACGTTGAAGTTTGAAAACTGTCCGAAGAGTAAGCTTGGTTTCAGAGTCGGGGAAAGTGAACAGTACATTTACGTAAACTTATGTTGTACCTTCACAGTTGAATAGCGGGACNTTCCCCCCCCCCCCCCCCCCTCCCCACTCGTGCTGTGAATGGTTTTGGTCGTCCAGCGTGCAACCTGTTGAGCAGCAGACTCGCCAATACAGAAGAATCGCGGGATAGATGCAGAAGTTAATGTTAGCCCTTTGTATTACGAACGAGATATGACTGGCGTGCAATTTATTTAAGAATGACTTATTGTTTCTTAAGTTACATTCACCGCTCTATGCTACATTTGTGGACTGTGCAAGGAAGCATATGCTGTAAGTATTGGAGGAAACAGTGAAATTGCTATGACCATGCTTTTGGTTGACTACAATAGATTTTTGACTAAAACAGTTATATGATTTTGTGGAAATTAAACCCAGCTATCTTGAATACACACCACAGTTCAGTGGTAAAAACCTTGTATGATTTTAATAGATCTTTAGGGTTTAGGGGATTTCGTAGTGGGGCTACATTCTCTGAAGTCTATTTTTTACTATCATCGTCACCACCACCACTATCGTCGTCGTCATCACCACCACTATCGTCGTCTTCACCACCATCATTATCATCACCGCCTTCACAATTGCCACATTCACCATAACCACCTTCACCATAACCACCTTCACCATAACCACCTTCACCATAACCACCTTAACCATAACCACCTTCACCATCATCACCATCACCACCTACACCATCACCAACTTCACAATCACCACCTTCACCATCATCACCATCACCACCTACACCATCACCAACTTCACAATCACCACCTTCACCATCACTACCTTCACCATCACTGCCTTCACCACCTTCACCATCACCACCTTCACCAACCACCTTCACCATCACCAACTTCACCATCATCACCTTCACCATCATCACCTTCACCATCATCACCTTCACCATCACCACCTTCGCCATCACCACCTTCACCATCACCACCTTCTTCATAACCACCTTCTTCATCACCATCACCACCTTCACCAACCACCTTCACCATCACCAACTTCACCATCACCAACTTCACCATCATCACCTTCACCATCATCACCTTCACCATCATCACCTTCACCATCACCACCTTCGCCATCACCACCTTCACCATCACCACCTTCTTCATAACCACCTTCTTCATCACCATCACCACCTTCACCAACCACCTTCACCATCACCAACTTCACCATCACCAACTTCACCATCATCACCTTCACCATCATCACCTTCACCATCACCACCTTCACCATCACCACCTTCACCATCACCACCTTCACCATCACCACCTTCACCATCACCACCTTCACCATCACCACCTTCACCATCACCACCTTCACCATCACCACCTTCACCATCACCACCTTCACCATCACCATCTTCACCATCACCACCTTCACCATCATCACCTTCACCATCACCACCTTCACCATCATCACCTTCACCATCACCACCTTCACCATCATCACCTTCACCATCACCACCTTCACCATCATCACCTTCACCATCACCACCTTCACCATCATCACCTTCACCATCACCACCTTCACCATCATCACCTTCACCATCACCACCTTCACCATCATCACCTTCACCATCACCACCTTCACCATCATCACCTTCACCATCACCACCTTCACCATCATCACCTTCACCATCACCACCTTCACCATCATCACCTTCACCATCACCACCTTCACCATCATCACCTTCACCATCACCACCTTCACCATCATCACCTTCACCATCACCACCTTCACCATCATCACCTTCACCATCACCACCTTCACCATCATCACCTTCACCATCACCACCTTCACCATCATCACCTTCACCATCACCACCTTCACCATCACCACCTTCACCATCACCACCTTCACCATCACCACCTTCACCATCACCACCTTCACCATCACCACCTTCACCATCACCACCTTCACCATCACCACCTTCACCATCACCACCTTCACCATCACCACCTTCACCATCACCACCTTCACCATCACCACCTTCACCATCACCACCTTCACCATCACCACCTTCACCATCACCACCTTCACCATCACCACCTTCACCATCACCACCTTCACCATCACCACCTTCACCATCACCACCTTCACCATCACCACCTTCACCATCACCACCTTCACCATCACCATCTTCACCATCATCACCTTTACCATCACCACCTTCACCATAACCATCTTCGCCATTACCATCACCACATTTACCATCACCACCTTCACCATAACCATCTTCGCCATTACCATCACCACATTTACCATCACCACCTTCTTCATAACCACCTTCTTCATCACCATCACCACCTTCTTTATCACCATCACCACCTTCTTCATCACCATCACCACCACCACCTTCTTCACCATCATCACCACCTTCACCATCACTACCTTTCCCACCTCTCTGATATATGCACTTTTTCGTATTTCTCCAGTTGCAATTTATAATATATTGATGGCAGAATGACTGCAACAGTTTAAGGATATTTGGGAATCTGTTATTTATAGTCTGTGTCGTGCCAAAAATGTTGATCAACCCTCCAATATAATACTAGTGAAGATTGGTAGGTTAATTCCAAGAGGCCTCGGGATCAGTCCCTTTTGACCCGTTCTGCCACACATTAATTTCCTAGTTGAAGTGTTGCGATCACGTAATGTCTGTAATGTTTTGGTATGAGCTGTACTTGTGTTCATTAGTGGTCTTGCAACCAGAGAACAAGGCGATGCATGCTCGGACTATTCATGTCGAAGACGTGTTGAAAATTCCACAAATAAGATTAGCCACAATGAATACTGGGCGCTGATGGCTTGCTGCGTACAGTACCTCTCATAAACATCACTCGTGTGCAACGTGTTCACAATCGGGAACACGATGGCTCGGCGGGTTAAAGACAGACATGTTAATGACCTCCTTTCTCAAAGGTCGGTTTTTATTAATTGAAATGACTAAGAAGATGGTCTTTAACATTGAGCTCGTTTTTGCCGTAAAAAAACACGAGGATATATTCAAGGCCACAGGACTTCGTACAATGTCTGGCCTGTCAGCGCAATTGATTGCCATCATCTGCTAAACCACTCCTTATGTTATGTAAAAGTGAAGCTTTTGGAAACTGGAAACGCTGTTGTGTTGAGACAATTCTAGTAGAAAAAGTTACCTCGCACTTCAATATAATTCACAGTATTTTAGAGCAATGACATATTTTTTTATTGCAATTGGGAATTATTAATAAATTATGATTAAATGTTGACGGTCTTAAGGACAAAGTGGGAGTGTGGCCACATCCCCCTACCCCACCCTGGCTATGTCCTTGTCACGTGTATCTAGGCCCTCTGCCCTTATAATCGTTACTCGCGGGTAACTTGTAACCGCAGAAAGCAAACTGTGCCACGTATTTCTCGCGTTGAAGCCGCATCACCATGCCACATTTGTCATGATGTAGGCGTGTTGCCCGCTTTTCTTACGTAATATCTCCTTTAAATTTGCTGTGGACACAGACTAACTCAGCAACGCAACGTAAAAAATGCGTATACATTGTCTTTCTGGATAACTTTACTGTAGTAACTGGTACTGCCGACACCTTTATGTTTTTTGGTGTAGATGAGGGGGAGGGGGTGATTTTTTTCCTTCCGAGTTTTGAGGTTAGGCCGGCTTAAACCTTCATTTACAGTGAGATGCAAATAAACGATTTGCTAGTTTTATAATACGCAAAGAAAAATTTCTGGTAGTGAAGTCACACTACCAAATTATTTTGTAGAAACTGGTGGCACACAAATGAAGGGTTGAGTTTGATAGGAGCTCATTTGCATTTTCATTGGGAAATAACTAACTTGTTTTGTTGTTATTTCATTTGGAATATATGTTTGGTGTGTGTCATTTTACCTTGCGTTACGCGCATAGCCCTCGCAATGATAACCAACATATATGAAATAATGGTGCTTTTAAGTATTTGCGATTGCGAAACAAATATGTCTCTCCTGTAAAACAATTGTTTGTTATGTAGATGAGTCTTAACCAACTCAATCCTTCAAAAGTTAAATGGGGACGATTAAGTAATTTTGTGCTCTTCACAAGCATTTAGCAAGGTTATTACCAACACAGAAATTTTGTGGCGACTATTAAATATGTTTTTTTCTGCGTAGGTATCAATTTCGAGAGCAGTGTGGTGGGAATTCAGAAATGTCCTTGAATTGACTTACAGAATTTTTTTTTTAAGACTGTAAATCTCAGTTTTTTCTTTCAGTCGGGAATGACAAACTAGCCTCTCTTGTAGCAGCTGAGGTGTATCTTGAATTACAAGCTGACTGCAACACTGCACGGGGGATAGCGCGGACCCGCCTGTAGGGCTATCCGATATCCACTTTTCAATATCGTTTCCAAACATGTTGACCTTATCGGTTTCGGTGCAATATATCGCTCGCGGAGTATCGAAAATCGTTGGCGATATATCGCGAACATTGTCTATCGCAAATATCGACGTATCGCAATATATTGCTCTTCACTGTTGGACTATATCGCAGTTGCGATACTTCGGAAGTATTGTTTCGCGATCGACATATCGCGATATATCGCACACTGGCGGGCTGTCGTGGGATCGACGCCCCGCCAGACGCTGCCCTCACCGGGAATTGTCGTCGGGCGAGTGTTTCATGTGCACCCTTGCTATCGAT
>NQII01001824.1:35937-49050 GCA_002778355.1 Clitarchus hookeri
GCCAAGCGGAGGTGCGCGGGCTGGAACTGTTTCCATTTTCGGCGTCGGCGTGTAAGTGGATACGACCCGACGTCGGGGGTCGTACGAGCTTTCACTGCCGCTGCGGTAAGTTACGTCCTTAGCAACAGTCGCGGTCGTCTGCAGCGAGCGGCTTGCCTGGTAACCGCAGTGATCGCGGGTGATTCACGTTGTGGCGATCTGCGACACGATCGTTTTCTTTACTGTGCTTCAGATACTGTTTCTGTACGGATCTTCTTCAGCCACGCAGTTTTATATCCAGAAAACTTAAACTTTAGTTAACGTTGTGTGAAAATCAAGTTCCTTGAATATTCATTACAACAGGGGCCGCGGCGGTGTAGCGGTTAGACTACTTACCTTCCATCAAGGCGAAACCGGGCTGGGTTCCCGGCGGGGTCACCCCCCATGTGGGAATCGTGCCGGACGATGCCGTGGGAATCGTGTCGGACGATGCCGCTGGTCGGCGGGTTTTCTCGGGTGTCTCCCGTTTCCCCCGCCCTGGCATTCCGGCGCTGTTCGCCTCGTTTCACCCTCATCGGCTCTCAAGACCTCGATGTTAAGAGCCGCCCAAATCTCTCCACTCACTCACTCACTTCATTAAAACATCCAACTTCTCCAACTTGAATTTCACCACTATGCCTCGTCCCTCTTCGCAATATTTTATGTCTCATTTTTAAGTTGAATATTTGTTCTGAACGATTCCTGTTGACAATGCTTATGACTCACCTATAAGGTAAAAACGTTAACTGTTGTTCGCGGCTCACCAGTGAATAAATTTAACTTCAGTATTTTCACGTTACTTTTGGTCCGTAATGGGATTCATGAATATCTGCCCTGTCACCCTCGTTGAGATTGGTGTGGCAGTTCTCGTATGTGGGCGACAACAGGTGTAATTCACAAGCCTGAGCAGGACAAAATACGTAAAGCTAAATACGTGCTATTGAGTGACAAATATCTGTTCTGGCCTTTTTGATGCATTTAAGGGTTTTAAACAATAATCCAAGGATCTTTTTTAACCGATAAACAAACTGGAGAATTATGATCTGCTGGTGTTACATCACCTCCCTCCCCCCACCACAACTCCACCCTTTAGGCAGACGGCGTGGTTATAGCGGCAGGATTCGCTGGTTTAAACCACAATGATTGAAACCGTATTTTAAATCTTGGTTTCAATAAAGCGTTTTCTTTAAATTAATGTTTGCTTTATATGAAAGTTATTTATAGTTATTTTACTGTAATGCCAGCTTGAGGAAACTATTAATCAACTACTTTGTATGATCGTAGCGAGTGGAGTACCCTTCCCTGGCAAATTTTCTTTCACAGAAATATTTTATGTCGTAAGGAAATCTCCTGCCAAAAGGGAATTTTCATTCCATGGGCAATGCTCTTATGAAAGGATAATCCGACTTTGGTATACGAATATTCAGTAGACTTTCTACCATTATGGTTAAAGCAAGAATCAATTTATACGAATCAAGTGCCAGTGTGTGTGTGTGTTTGGCTTTGGCCTTGGGTATTTGTAGTTCGAAAATTCTGTTTGATTGGTAGAAAACGCAATATTGTCTACATTTCATGAAGTTGAAATGGAATCAAGAAAATGCGCGAGGGTTAAGTGCAAAATAATACGGCCATGGACCATAGAAAACCAAGTTCTCAGAATGAAAAATCGCGGAATACAATGTGCACTTGCATATGGTTGTTGAAATTGAAGATGGTGCAAGTAATATTTTTAATGAATTCTCAGTTTTTTTTACACAAGGCGTTAATATTACTGCATTTGTAACGTCTAGTAAATACCCACAAATCTCAGTAACATTATGCACATAATGACTGTTACCCATTGAATAACTTATGCTAGAAAATTTCGTCTGCCAAAGATTTGTCATTAGAAATTATAAGAATAATACTGTACGAAAGAGTCTTGTTCTTATTTAAAAGTAACCAGTTATGCAAGTCACCTTCAACTTACTTACTGCAGTTTATTTTCACTGATCTGATTACACATCGTAACATCAAATAGTTTTTTTTAAGACAAATTATTGAAATTGGTAATATGGATTGGCAAATCTGTAGAGACGTCTGGGGAAAAACACTTTACTTCCGGAAAAATTATGTTGAGAAAATAAACTTACCTTGAGAATTGTGATAACTGGGGGGAAATTATAGGTTAAAGATATTATTTTGTCCAAAACGATAAGTATGGCTGTGCATCGTAACTCAAACTGCTTAGTCGCCGTTATACTCTGCATTACAATTTAAACTAATCTTGCTACCTTTCTTTTTCAGTAAAAGGTAGCACTTAAAATTCCTTAAGTTCGTTAGTAAGCTGTGTGTATCTTTTAGATCAACATATAATTTTCACAAATTGCAGACGCACGCTTCAAAAATGGCATTGTCACAACATAATCGTATCAGGCAGATCACGGCTACAATGGCTAGATAACGTTTGTGGTCGCAAATCAATTTGTCTCATTTGTATGCAAAAGAAAGCATGAAGTATGTACAACGGTCTGTCGTAACGACGATGCCACTTGCGGAGTTGGCGTTTCAACAGCAGCAAGCAACTTGGCAGTCGCGAGAACAAACACACTTGCAGTCACTGCGTTGGAATATTGGAGTCAAGTCAACTAAGATAATACTGTTTGCAATATTCTTCCACTGTGTATTTACTGTGCTATTATGGAAGTTATGTGTCGAAATACTCAACAAACAACTGATACTTGGCTCCAACAAATATAGTGTATACACTGAAGAGCCAAAAAAACTGGTACACCTACCCACTATCGTGTAGGGCCCTCCGAGCACGCACAAGTGCCGCAAGACGACGTGGCATGGACTCGACTAATGTCTGAAGGTATGCAGGAGGCATTGAAATCTGCGCCAATTTGAGAAAGGGTTGCACGTTTGTCACGTTTAATGATTCTCGTCAGTCGTCGTTTGTCCCGTTCGTTCACGATCTTTTTTCTGGCCGTAGCGATGTCGAAGATCTGATGTTTTTACCGGATTCCCGATATTCACGGCACACTCGTGAAATGGTCGTACGCGAAAATCCAAATGTTATCGCTACCTTGGAGATGCTATGTCCCATCTCCCGTGCTCCGACTATAACACCACGTTCAAACTCACTTAAATCTTGATAACCTTTCATTGTAGCAGCAGTAACCGATCTAGCTGCCGACCGCATCGCGTTACTCTGATTGGTTCCATACCTCTGTTATTTACATACGCACACCTATGCCAGTTGTTTTGGCTCTTCAGTGTAATTGTGAACATATAAAGATAAGCACAGAATGGGAATTCCTTAGTTTACAGCGTGTTACAGCACTGTAATTTATATTGAGTCTTTTTTATAAACTTATTTCTGATCACACACACACACACACACACACACAAAAAAAAGTGGTCTCGGTATTGTGTGTTTATCAGTCCAGTGTCTGGCAGATGTCCGTACCTTTAGTGGCACCTTTTTAATAAAACTTTACTTATTAAAAAAAACAGCCACGGCGATTCGTAACAAGAAACATTCTATAAATGCATTCGCACGAGCAGCATGTCAACTGATAACAGCATATTCTTGTCGAGGTTTGATATTGCTTATCAAAGTTTGGTTTACAAACAAGAATGGGTTTACTGTTGTTAATTTTGTTTACCGGAAGGCGAATATTTAAAGTTCGCAAACTTATCCTATGGTATCACGTCACGTTAATCAAAACAATCATCCTTTGTTTGTAATGCAGTATAAATCGGAGCGTTTCTTTATTATCGTGTGTAAACGCAAGGTTTTGTGAAAAATATAATGTGAAATGACAGCGGACAGATCGTCCTATTTGACTCAACTGAAGCGTGCGTCACATGAGTGTTGTGCAACCTATACTGTGCATTAGTGTACAATAGATGTGTGCACTAATGTAACTTTATGTCGTCTAATATTTATTAAATTTCATACACATTTTGTAAAAATGATATTTAAACTCTTTTAGCAAAATAGCTGTTAATTAAAACGATTATCTTCAATGGAATCATTTATCTGCTAAAGTTTATACGTTCCTGTAAATAAATGCGTGCATACGACATAAGACTCACTCTGTTATTATATGAGTACAGGAATTTAATAGTGAACCTTATGAGTATTGTCGTCTGCCACCTCTCACCCATATAACTGTGCAGGCTCGTAAAATGTTAGCTCTCATGGTTATCACATAAAATTTGTGCTCGTATTAAAAACTAGTTAATATAGCCCTAAGTGTTGGCCACAGGGATATTTGGAATTTGGTAGGTGACGCGCGTGTATCTGCAGGTGCAGCAACATTCAAAACAGAAACTTTTAGGGACGGTAGAAAAGACCAAAGCATATATGTTTTATGAAATATGCATAGGTCGGAAATTGATAATTGAGGTGCATTTGACGTGATTGAGAATGAGAATGAAACCATTTCAATTTAGTGGTAGTTCAAAAGTGTGACCTCCTGCACTTTCCAGAGTCTTCTCGTAGTCTTTTCATACGAAAACATTTTATGATTATGTTCAGAAGGTTATTTTTTACTTGCAAATAATACGCGTACATAAACGGAAATAAACAGCTACAAACATACATTTGTGTGTTTTCATTTTACTCAGGCCACGAAATTTTACGATCTACATCATAAGCATACACTCTAAACATTTGTTTGTACTTTTACAAGAAAAATCCTTGGAAACCCAGTAGCCAATAAAATCCTTTGTACAATTACAAACAGTTTTCTTGCAAAATCTGCAAAACATGTATTTGTAATATTACAAATTGTAGCCTTCTATTACAACTTACATTATTGAGAAGTGTACGTAAGATTATTTTTTCTTCTAGAAAACAACATATTTGATGAATTTATAACAAAGAATAATAAAAAAATATTTCAAAATATAATTTACAAAAAAAAAATTAACGCTTTGCCGCTATTAGAAACCACACACGCGCCTTGTACTGTTAGCCCACACCCTTACCATCCCTTGTATTGTTAGCCCGCACCCTTACCATCCCTTGTATTGTTAGTCCGCACCCTTACCATCCCTTGTATTGTTAGTCCGCACCCTTACCATCCTTTGTATTGTTAGTCCGCACCCTTACCATCCCTTGTATTGTTAGTCCGTACCCTTACCATCCCTTGTATTGTTAGTCCGCACCCTTACCATCCCTTGTATTGTTAGTCCGCACCATTACCATCCCTTGTATTGTTAGTCCGCACCCTTACAATCCCTTGTATTGTTAGTCCGCACCCTTACCATCCCTTGCATTGTTAGTCCGCACCCTTACAATCCCTTGTATTGTTAGTCCGCACCTTTACCATCCCTTGTATTGTTAGTCCGCACCCTTAATATCCCTTGTATTGTTAGCTTGCACCCTTACAAGCCCTTGTATTATTAGCCCACACCCTTACCATGCCTTGTATTGTTAGCCCGCACCCTTAGCAGAAGACCAAATTGAATTACGAAGTTAGCACTTATTCTCATTGGATATACAGTTTCGATTCCAACAAAACATTAAGGGAGTTATTAGATTTTTTATTACATTTTAAGTGCTCTGTTATTGAGTTGAGAGATTTGGACGGCTCTTAACAACGAGGTCTTGAGAGTCGATGTAAGAGTTCTGTGTTGCTATGTAACATTAACTGTTAATGAGTAATACGGTCACGTTTTATGGAAACCGTTTTTTATTATGATTATTTGAGTTGTTTTACGTGTTTTGCGTTATTCAAACTTGCGATACATTAATTTTTGCACCCGTAAACAGCTATATACTGTTTTACGTTGTTGAATGTCTGCCATTTTGCTGAAACTCGTGGATGCGGGTTATTATAGTACAACAATTTCTTGAGTTCTATTAAAAACATGGATCTTGTAGCTTTAGAAACGAGTAGTTTTGCCAGAGAAACCTTTGTACTGTTACAAGCATTTGTAAAATTACGAACAATTTCTCAGTAAAAATGGCCGCGTGTACTTATGTACGCGCGTTGGAAGTTATACTTCTTTGGCATGAATAAAATAAAATTTTATTACGGATGCAAATAATTTATGTAAGTAGGAAATTTCTTTGACGGCCAACTTCATACTGTCGACCTTTGCGCGCGCATATTCCCTTGCTCACTACATTTTTACCCTCAACGCGCCAAAAGAAGTATAACTTAATAAAATAATACCTACAAAAATTAACCTCAAATACTTGAAAACACTTTCAAAATTTTACTATACAATTTTTGTCACTAACAAATATTTCACGGCACAATGTAAGTAAAATCAATTAATTATATATATATATATATATAATATATATATATATATATTCACAATGAATTACTAATATAAATTAAATGTTTTTCAATTTGCTTATTACATGAACTGATTTTCTGTCGGTTTTAAATATAACCACGTGCTATGTTGTGTACCTTGCATTTGTATATAGCTAGACGATGCGCACATGCGCGTTGGGTTATACCCCTACCACGTTCACTGTCGAATTTCGTTACACTGTGCGCGCGCAACTTCCGTTGCACACTAAACTTTTACCCTCGACGCGTCGAAAGAAGTATAACTTAAAAAAATTACAATTTTGTTTACGTTGTATAGAAATGGCCAGGGGTCTATGCATATCAATACTGCAGGTATAGTTAATGAGCGAACTGCGAATGCCGGTGGCGATCTTGAGACTCCCCAATACCTGGTTGAGAAACTTCGTTGCATCGTGTTTGAAAAACACATTTAAAAAAATACACTTCTGAATGTAATCTCAAAACGTTTTCGTATGAAAAGACTACGAGAAGACTCTGGTAAACAACTTTCAAGAGAGCCCGGATACAGCTTGCATTGCCCACCAGCCCCAGAAAACACAAATGTTGTTTTGGTTAATCTAGTTGGAGACGTTAACAACGAACATAGATTTGGAAAGATGTCCTTCCAATTAGGAATTACGTTATTGTTGGGTTACTGATCGGATTACGTGTTGTCACGTTCATCAATCGTGGGAAATACCTCGATAACAGTGGACACTGACTACAATTATTACGTAGCTTTGTAGCTATCAGTAAACAACAATAATAATTTCGTAACCTCAAGGTAAACTNCACTGACTACAATTATTACGTAGCTTTGTAGCTATCAGTAAACAACAATAATAATTTCGTAACCTCAAGGTAAACTCAACTTAACTACAGAGTAAAGAAAGTTTCTTCCCACCATGTTCGCGGGGCTTTCGAGTAAATGCGGCGAAATTAATTAAGTTGACAACATGCGGTGTTCAGCACGCCATTTGGAATTATTGTGTTGTTTTGTTTACTTCTGGTTGCACGGAAAACGTTCGTACAATGTCCCAGATGTTAGAACGTTCTCACGAGCGCGTTAAACGCCGTGGCTTTCCTGTTAAGTGTGTCGGATTATGAAATCCGTTCACAGTAGCGGGATGCGATAGGACGCCGAGCTCTGCTAAGCCGGCTGTATCGACCAACCCGCCTCAACTTACTTCGTAATGCGACTTCGGATCACGAGGTAGCGTGTACGAATCCGCTTCGGATCACGAGGTAGCATGTACGAATCCGCTTCGGATCACGAGGTAGTGAGTGCGAATCATGCGTAAGACGTGTAGGAAGGTCTACGTGCGAGCGTAGTTTTCAGATGCAAGTTTTGGTTGCTGTATTTTGAAAGACTTTGCCCTTTCCCGTCTATTTCTCCTGCATAAAAAACGGAGGCGATGATAGTCAACTTCAAAGAAAAATCACCCCAGCACTACTCGCGTATTCGGAAACTGTTATAAATCCCGTCTTATGCGCAATGCAATTACTGACAGCCCGATTTGAAGGTTTGGTGTTAGCGGCCGCGGTTAATGAGATCGTCTGCTAAGTCAGTGCCATTGCAATACCCAAGTGCTTGACATTGACAACCGGACGCCCCTAAACGGCCATTACTCCAACACGAACAAACACACGTTACTGCTAATTTCCACACATTCCTATTCCCAACAGTAATATGTTTGTCACGAAGTTCATTTTGGGAGGCAAATTCACCTTCCTTGCTTCGTTATCTGGTTCAAACGTCCAGTTCCAGGTCAGTACTACCAACGTGCCGTGAGTTAGGTTCTGCATTGCCGTACGGATGGTCAGGAACCACGTAAATTCGAACAAGTAGCCAACATACAGTAAGCAAATTCACTGCAGACGTATGTGCATACGCGTGGCGTGTCTTTCCTGCGTTTCTGGAAAAAAAAAAAAAAATTCTAATGAGTTTAATCTCGATCAAACAATAATTTTTTTTTTCAATTTGGTCAGTCTTGGTTGGAGCGAGACACCGTGCCCTGGAAGAGAACGAGCCGACGACGCGGGCCTGAGAAGTGTGGGAGTAGGTAGTCGCCGATTGAACAGAGTAAAACGATATGAAAGAAAACCCGAAGAAAAAAAAAGAACGAGGGAGAGAAGCACGATGCCTTCAGACACCTTCCTTCCTTTTCCAGTCTCCATCTGCCTTACTCTCTTCTCTCTCCCCCTCTTCCCCCCCTAGCAACCAATTGCCTCATGCTTCAACCTTTTTCTGTGCCCAACGCGTTTTTCATTCTGCGGTATATTTTGAGCGCTTGCGCCAAGTTGTCTTACCAACGCTCCAGACCAGAATCCGCCTTCTTCATTTCTGTTTGATACGTTGGCCAGAATGCGTGCTTCTGTGGCTGCTAATAGTGTGTGTAGGCGTGTGTGTGTGTGTGTGTGTGTGTNGGGGGGAGGTCAAGTATGCACTATTGTGTATATAATCCATTCTGGGTTACTTCAAACTCTTCTGAAGCCCTGCCAAAGCTCTACTTCCAGGATATTCCTCCGCCTCGTGCAAACTAAGCTTATTTAAGTCTAGGAAATTGTTTCAAAGGGCAACGCATACCGAATTCGTGCGCTCTCAACTGTAATGATATTTTTACACGAGAACTATTTCTTACTAGGCACTACCAACGCACGTGTTTTCTCACCATTTTTCTTCGTATTAGTTGTAAATGAATTATTATAATTTATAAATAAAATACAGGCAAAAATTTGATTTTAACTAAAAATACGGCATTTTCACAGAGGTATAAAACGCTTGTGATACATGGCATATCTAGGGGGAAAAAAACTAAACACGTCATACATGGGGTGATTTTTCAAGGGTTTGATTTAAAAAAGTGTGAAGAAACCGCCTATACCTCACAGCAGGATTGTTTTTGGCCGGCACTTTTACAGTACTAGACTCGATGCCCGATGATCTTACGCATTGTTAACTGATTTGTCAGCCATGTTACTGTTACAGAGTATGCATGGTTCCAATTTCTACAGGCGAAAACCACGCCTGCACCTCGTCGCCCTAAAGTACAGCACGCATCACAAAATGTCTTACTTGCAATACCTGAAAACACATATTAAATCAGGTCTGAAAGGGACTGCATGGGGCATAAATTGACGCCATAGAGGTTTATCGTCTTTTTTTATAATATAATGGGAACCGATAGAAAAAAAAACAGGAAAGATAAATGTTTCATAGCCTAATTGTTTTACTAACTTCGTGAACTAATATTTTGCCAGAGTGATGTGTTTCCGACGCCGTAAATTGTTGTGCGTTACTACGGCGGAACACATTAGGTGTATGCAAAATAAGTGCAGCAGTATATTGCAACAGTCGCCCATTAAGTATGCAAAAACCGTTATCGTGGACTGCCCTNCATTAAGTATGCAAAAACCGTTATCGTGGACTGCCCTTGATTAGATTTTTTATCAGTACGTTCATAGCGACACCTGAAACCAGAGTTTCGGTAACTTGGGCTTCGGAAAGTGGAGTTCGTGTACGGTATAAACGCCGACAAAGTGAGGTTTCGCCATATCTCGAAACCGAGGTTTGTAATTCAAGTTTCGCGTCGAATCTTATGTTTCGTGCGCGGTATAAACAACGAAACTTCGGTTTCGTTTGTAAATACATGAACTGTGCAACTATGATATGTTATAAAAGTGTAAAACGAGGTGTTTAATTGGTTAACAATTATGTGTGTGAATGCAGAGTGATAATGTAATTTTACTGTAGGTACGAAAATAACTAATACGCAATAAATATGTTGTATCTTAAAGAAAGTTACGAACTACCATTTTTCAATTGTGTTTTATCACGCAAAGTATGCACCTTTAAATAACTTTTTGTCATATTTATGATTTTCTGTAAAAATGTATTTTCTTTTCGTATTACCATTACAAAAAGGATTGTTTTGATACTGATTTCCGGCATAAAACAACACACGAAACACAAGTTTTCAAAACGTAGTTTCGTATGACGGTGTAGACACTTCACTAAAACTATAGTTTGGAAAGCTGTGTTCCCGAAACTGAGGATTCGGCTGGCGGTACTGTATGTTGGCTTCTTAAACCCAGTTGACTTCATTTGAAGTATTTGCAGTTAATTTATATCCCACGTCATAATAAGACTTGCCTCCACGTGACATGCTTAATAACTCGTCTCCAGTTTATTTAAGTTGTAAACGGACACTCGCTTTAAAAATTGCAGTATTACAACTCTTTTGCAGTATCTCTGCACATTACGCTGCAGAACAAACATAAATTCTGAAAATTTTGTCATTTAATTATGACGTAATTAGTTCAGCATCATTTAAAAATCTTCAACAGATTCTCGTCGTTTCACAATTACCAGATAACCCGCGGATAAACATGTGAAGGCATGTGCAAAATTTAAATGTGCTATTATAAAAAAATTATAATTAATTGAGAAGAAATGTTGGAAAATTCAACATGAGAAATAAGACCGAGCCTTAACACGAGAATCAACTAAGTTTTCTGCGCGAATTTCGTGATAAGGCTGTAAATAGGCGTGCAGACTGTTCAGGGTTAATTAAGCACTTTTGAAATTGACCTTTGAAAAAGGTCACTGGCCCTAACTGGATATTTTTTAACGGTCACATTNTTGATTAGATTTTTTATCAGTACGTTCATAGCGACACCTGAAACCAGAGTTTCGGTAACTTGGGCTTCGGAAAGTAGAGATTGTGTACGGGATAAAACGCCGACAAAGTGAGGTTTCGCCATATCTCGAAACCGAGGTTTGTAATTCAAGTTTCGCGTCGAATCTTAGGTTTCGTGCGCGGGATAAACAACGAAACTTCGGTTTCGTTTCTAAATACATGAACTGTGCAACTATGATATGTTATAAAAGTGTAAAACGAGGTGTTTAATTGCTTAACAATTATGTGTGTGAATGCAGAGTGATAATGTAATTTTACTGTAGGTACGAAAATAACTAATACGCAATAAATATGTTGTATCTTAAAGAAAGTTACGAACTACCATTTTTCAATTGTGTTTTATCACGCAAAGTATGCACCTTTAAATAACTTTTTGTCATATTTATGATTTTCTGTAAAAATGTATTTTCTTTTCGTATTACCATTACAAAAAGGATTGTTTTGATACTGATTTCCGGCATAAAACAACACACGAAACACAAGTTTTGAAAACGTAGTTTCGTATGACGGTGTAGACACTTCACTAAAACTATAGTTTGGAAAGCTGTGTTCCCGAAACTGAGGATTCGGCTGGCGGTACTGTATGTTGGCTTCTTAAAACCCAGTTGACTTCATTTGAAGTATTTGCAGTTAATTTATATCCCACGTCATAATAAGACTTGCCTCCACGTGACATGCGTAATAACTTGTCTCCAGCTTATTTAAGTTGTAAGCGGACACTCGCTTTAAAAATTGCAGTATTACAACTCTTTTGCAGTATCTCTGCACATTACGCTGCAGAACAAACATAAATTCTGAAAATTTTGTCATTTAATTATGACGTAATTAGTTCAGCATCATTTAAAAATCTTCAACAGATTCTCGTCGTTTCACAATTACCAGATAACCCGCGGATAAACATGTGAAGGCATGTGCAAAATTTAAATGTGCTATTATAAAAAAATTATAATTAATTGAGAAGAAATGTTGGAAAATTCAACATGAGAAATAAGACCGAGCCTTAACACGAGAATCAACTAAGTTTTCTGCGCGAATTTCGTCATAAGGCTGTAAATAGGCGTGCAGACTGTTCAGGGTTAATTAAGCACTTTTGAAATTGACCTTTGAAAAAGGTCACTGGCCCTAACTGGATATTTTTTAACGGTCACATTGACTGGCACGCGGCCGGTAAAGTTGGCAATGACGGAGGGAAAGTAGTTCCATGTCGTCAAGTTGAACTCAAAGTGTTTAGGTTAACATTTCTCAAGACCAAAATAATTTAATTTGCTTCCTGTTTCTTTAAATGCGCGTAAGTGTAAGAATTAGCAAGATCGTGAAATAGATACTTTAGTAATAATTGCACAGTTTCACTTGACCGACGTGACGAGTGTGGCCAGGCCCTTGGCAATGTCAGCGATCTGCTGCAGTGGGCTGATGCTGACTGCTGATACCCTGCTGGCGATCGCAGTTCCATTGTTGTCGTGTACGAGGCACGACGATCACTTTGTGTACGATCGCACGTTTGTTTTTTACAGTTAACCCACTTACTGCTATCAATTATAAAAACACTCGCTACTTGTACCGTTTTTATTTACCATGTAAACAGAATACTCGTTTTTCCCGCCTTTCTTTGCGCGTGCGTACATCGACCTCGCATTTCATTGGCTCGTTCATCGTGACGTATTTATTGGTGGCGAATCACGCACGCCATGCCGATCGGTTGCCGACCCCGAGTTGAAAAGTTGGTTAACTTTGCCAGCGCTGCACTGCACATCGGCACTGACGTAACAGCTTACGCGAGCCGATAACATTTGAGAAACGCGTCGACTCAGCACTGGACTGTACTGCGCGGCATCAATTTGACGTGTGGCGGAAGAATACACGATGTGCTTACAAATAGACCTGAAGCAGGAAAGTGATAAGTTTATCGTGAACAGCCTACAACTGGTATGTACGGCCTGGAGGCAGATGCTGACGGCTAGGTGCAAGGGATGGCGTGTCGGACTGGAGATATCCGGCGCTCAGCGTCCGTCGGCGTGCGACGTCGTCTAGTGTGCTCGTGTCGGGCGTCCGGCATCGCGGTTTGTGACGGGGAGGGGAGGGGGTACGGCGTC
>NQII01001824.1:56098-85545 GCA_002778355.1 Clitarchus hookeri
GGGGGGGGGGGGGTGATGTGTGTTACGCTACACTGTGCTGAAGACAACCCTTGCCTGTGGGGTGCGTCAGTTAGTTGATGGTTGTGTTTGGATTACCTCGTCTAACTTCTGCGGCTTCGGGATTTCCAGAGCTAATGGGACCCACACTGATGCATACGACTTCTTGTACCATACCAACGACTCCTTCGGTCCTGTCTTCTTCCTCTTCAGTTTTATCATCTATGTCTTCGACTGAGGTGTCTATGTGTCTACCAACCAATTCAAGTGCACACAACAATACCAGGGCCTGCATTACGTTTCAAAACAGTATGCCTTGAACGAAATAAAAGTGTTGCAGATATTTACCATGGGAAGTTCGAGCTATACGGACCTACAGCAGTTGTTAACAACAAAAATATACTGCTAGAGAATGCAATGCTGCCTCCAGAACTGCTGGCGATGTTGTGAAAACTGNTGCTGCCTCCAGAACTGCTGGCGATGTTGTGAAAACTCTACTGAAATGTACATATTCTACTGATGATAATGATGAAGTGTCAGCATCTGCAAAGCAAAAGCATAAACATGTCGCTGAAGATAAGGGCTACTTGAAGAAGGGCCAGAATACACGCGGTTTCCAACCCAGTTCTCTGGTTCAGAGGTATCTCGCACCACGCTCATCACAGAAGAACATACATGCAATCATGTATAGTGAACCTTCAGCGAAGGAAGTCTTACAGTCTAGCTACGTATTCGTTTCTTAAGATGCCAATGACTTGGTTGGTAGTTTTCTGATGTTGTTTCTATTGCAAAAGAACAGGATATATTTCTGTCAGTGACGAGATAAATTCGATTATTGATGAACTCGGAGCTAGATGCTTTATTGAATGAAATTTTGTGTANTTTCTGTCAGTGACGAGATAAATTCGATTATTGATGAACTCGGAGCTAGATGCTTTATTGAATGAAATTTTGTGTAAGTTTGTGATTTTGTTAAGAATAAGAATGAATGCATAATCTTTCCCCAATCACTGCATACATATAAAGGCTTGGTATGATGCTATCGCCAGATTGTATTTACCTAGTTTCAGTTATATCCCGGACCTTGTGTTTGTCTCATATATATAATGCAAAAGCTTTTAATTGCTTATAATGTAGTATTTTTTTCCTGTGAAATGATAGGGCTCACTATGAGATTGAACCTACACTAGCTTATTCTGAAGGTAGGTGCATGGAATACAGTGCTGTCTGGGTATATATGTTATCAGATGACTGAAAAAAAGAGTACATATGTAGTTAAAATGTATATGTTGTATTGCTTTCTTACTCGTCATTACAAAAGTTCATACATTTACTGTTATTTCTATATAAATGGTACGTATTCGAAATATAATATTTTAAACGAAATAAATCGTTACATTCTACTGTATAACTAAATTCCTCTCGTAATGAAAAGTGTATTTGTGACCCTAGAGCCTGACACGTCTCTTTCCCTCTAATATGGCCGCGGCTCGTTAAACCATATTTATAATATCGAGCCCCTCAGTTGGGCGCCATGTTGTAATGTTGCGGACTTGTTACACTTCCGAATGTTTACGTTGCCACGGCTTGCTCATAGGTAGAATACGAGACTCAGTACCAGGTGACGCCTATTAATTAAAAAAAAAAATCCAGATTAGTTTGCTTTATACTTTATTTATCATTGAAGTTTCACAGTTCACAGACGAAATTCCAGTTTGCAGAGTACGAACTTTCACAATTAATTATACCAGTGCAGGAAACAGCGCCACAGTCGTTTACAGTTTATTAATGTCTCAAACTTGCATCGCAAGACTAAGTTACGAAGGCAGGAGGGATGTTCGTTCCCTCCTGGCACCCTAACGACCCCCGCCCTTTCGGACTGGTGCGTCTTCTCACGCCCGATGCGTCTTCTTCGACGGTTGGTTACTTTGTTCCTCTAGGCGATAGGCACCACCAGTATATATTAGGCAGGCCTATCCCCCCCTTCTCCTAAGATAAGCGCATGGCATCCGGCATCTGCCAGTAGCGTCATCCAAAACTACGCTGTGTCCCATGCTCTCAACATGTTATCGTACCCGAAACTGCGTCGCAGGAAACTAAAACTGTTGACACCGTCCACTTCCAGAGAACCGAACTTCTCAGGACACAGCCGGAAAGTTTCTGAATAATGCTGACGCATAACCAAAACAACAACTTTCGAAACGAGACGGTAAATTGACTCCTGTTACCACGTAAACAGCAGATGTCCGTCCGATAACATACAAAAGCACACATCTGCTCGATAAACAAACTATCACGGGAAACGAACCACCGCGGCTTTATCTTGAAACCTGATAAAATATTACGAAGCTTTCCAGAGCTAAATACACGTGAAAGAATTTTACACCTGTGTCCCAAAAAATTAAGAATATTGCGTCATTACATCTCTCTCGCTCTCTCTCTCGCTCTCGCTCTCGGCGAGTATTCTTTGCCATCCTTTCGACTTGCTGAGACCTGCACAGTTCCTGCGTTGTCGGCCATCCACCTGGGCTGCCTTGAAGATTCTCACAATGTTAGTTGATCGCAAAAGGTCGGTCGGGTTGGATATGTTTCGCTTCTAGTGTTGTGAGTGTTGGCTGTACTCAGAATGTGATGGTTTCGTTTCCGTCGGTTCGTAAGGAAGACATTTGCCATTCGGTTGTACCAACCAGGACGGCCTGGTCTTGTCTACTATCGTTTAACACACACAGCGTACAGCACCCGACGCTCGTGTAATGTGTAATTGCGATGGTTGGTAATTTCTTATAACAATTTTCCTTTACATTTTATTTTTATATCTGTTTGCATCAGTGTGTAGCAGTGTTGACCTCATCGAACCTGTGCGTCTCGCCTTCGCAAAAGAATTTTTTTTAGTCTAACTTGCTATACAGTGCTCGATACTCGCACAATATGCACTGGATGTTAATTGCTTATAACTATTTGCTTCTATAATAATTATTTTTAATATCTGTTTGCATCGGCGCATAGCAGTGACATCTCTCGTGCGCGACTTATGGTTTCAATATATGTTGTTTTTTGCCTCGAGCAAAGGAACACAGTTTTTACAAGTCGCATAATGTGGCATACTGGACACATTGCACTCATTTTTTTAAGTTGGCCCTTGTGATCAGTCGCTCTTTCTCATGNATTTTCTGCCTCGAGTAAAGGAAAACAGTTTTTACAAGTCGCATAATGTGGCATACTGGACACATTGCACTCATTTTTTTAAGTTGGCCCTTGTGATCAGTCGCTCTTTCTCATGTTGGCGTGATAGCAACACTGATATCACTATTGTGGACTGTGGCTCCATCGGGATATTTATAATATATGTATATATAGTGGCTCGTTATGACACCATGCTCGTGATGTACTTGCGTGTATGCCAGGCCTTTTATTGTTTGTTACGTGACTGATTTTTGATGCTTATAAGAGGGCTTAAAATTTGCTTGTCCCCACCACCCTGCTTGTCATCGGAGGTGAGGCCTATGATATGAATTTGGTGACTATAGCTTCTGTGGGTGGGAAATGGTAACCAACAATACTTATACGAAGGCCTAAGGTGTACTTGACACTGCGGTCCTTTTTTTTGTCGGAAGTGATGTCTATGTTATGAATTTGGTGACTATAGCTTCGGTGGACGGGAAATGACAGTCGACTCTGCTTATAAGATGCCTTAAAGTTTTCTTGACCCTACCACCCTGTTCTTCATCAGGGGTGATGTTTATAATATGAATTTGCTGCCTTTAGCTTCGGTGGTTGGGAAATAGTGGGCAATTATGCTTATAAGTAGGCTTAGGGCATACTTGACCCTGCGGTCCTTCTAGTTGCCGGTGTGATACCTATCTTATGAATTTGTTGGCTGTATCTTAACGGTTCGAACATTACATCCAACTATGCTTATAAGTGGGCACAAGGTGTACTGGGTGCTTGCGCGTGGTGCGACTGGGCTAGCGTGTGTGGGTATGCTTCATGCTGTGCAGGTGGAATGACAGAGCATGAGACTCGTTCCCACCAGGACGTCGTGTGAAAGAAGACCAGAAGGGATATGAGAAAACCAAGGTGGAATGACAGGCCATGAGACTCGTGCCCGCCAGGACTTCTGGTGAAAAGAGATCAGAAGTGATATGAGGGATATGAGAAAGCCAAGGTGGAATGACAGAGCAATAGACTAGTCCCCGCCAGGACGCAAGGTGAAAGGAGGTCAAAATGAATGAGAAACCCAAGCAATAACAAATAAATATTTCCCCGCGCGTGTGCGAGAGCCGGCTACATTCCCATACCGCGTGCGAGCGCAGACACAAGTTGGAGGTACAGAAGTGCGGTAGTGCTCTCCAATGCATGGCCAAGTGTTAGAATGATGGTATTTTTTTTTCGCAGTATTAATTTTTATATTTATCTTTTACACACATAACTCACAATGAGATCTTGGGATTGCGTAGTCCGATGCGAGTATTTACTATGTTTTTTCTCATAACCGTGCAATGTCGATTTTTTTTTTTTTTGCGATTACAAGTTTATTACCTGGCGAGTGTGTGTGTGTGTGTAGGCCAATACAGGTTTATACGTTATTTAATCTCCTAACACTTCCCATGCAATGGTGGTCGTGTGGTCTAGACGTCGGTCTGGCTACCAAAGAGTGGTCGGATCGAAACCGCACACCTCCTGCATTTTGTGAGTTCACAAACAATTAAAAAAATTCCCAGAACTTCTGGTGGCCGCCACTTGAACTACACTCCCCGATGCTAGTGCGCTTCTGCAGGCGACGAGTGAACCAACCAACACACAAAATGGACGCGCCGATAACAGCGCTCCTAGTCGCGACCTGTAGAACTTCAAACACTCTGGTGGTGGGTGTGGGAATCAAAGATGGCTGCCTACAGCAAACGACGTCGACGGTGATGGAGGATGCGAAAAGTAAGAGAGAGGAAAGGGCGATAAATAAAGGAGACCAGAAGGAATAAGAGAAAACTCCCCCAAGGGATAGGATGGACATGAGAATGAAGGAATGACCAACCATGAGAAATAAAATAATATAGAAATGACAGAGAAGGATAAAAATGACTCTGAATGCAAGAGCATGAGAAAACTAATCGTAATGCAATAGGATGAAATGCTGAGGAGGAATGATAGAGGGAGAGAAAAAAGGAAATTCTGGAGGGAAAAAAGGGAAATCCAAAATGCCTGCTGCTGACGAGTAATGACACATCAGGAAGTTTCCGCGAGACATCATTCAAGGTGGCCACCGCCGTGGCTCCCTGGCTCCTCGTCCAGCATCCATTTGGCGCAGAATCGATATTTCCATACNATTCAAGGTGGCCACCGCCGTGGCTCCCTGGCTCCTCGTCCAGCATCCATTTGGCGCAGAATCGATATTTCCATACTACTTGCAGGATTTCTGCGAGTTTTCATTTAAAATTAAATTATGCAGGTGATGCAAAATTATCCCAAATTATTATAATTTCTTGACATTTTGTAGTTCTGCTCAGCTCGGAGGCCGATTTTGACTAGCAAGACATATTAGGCAGTTTGATAGTGCAATGGTTTGCCGCTGCCTTCTGCAATACGAACACCGAGTCCTGGAATTTACGAGAACATTTCCCATACTTGAATCTTTGACCCAGCCAAGAATCGAACCTCGAACAATTTTCCATTATTCGTCTATAATGTTATCGCTTTGCGTCACAGTGTTTCATCGCAGCATATGCAGGGCACACAACATTTTTTTTTAAGTGCTCGCTTATTTTATTTTTTTGATGTACTATTTGTAGTGTGCATTAAAATGAGTTTAAATAACACTGCAATGCTAGTTGGCCTTCACCTTTTGTCATATAGGACTGCGACGCTGTCTGTAGCCTGCCCTCAACCTTGCGTTAGGTTCTGTGTTCGTCCCAACGATATTTGACTTTAAACAACCTAGTATCTTAATTTTTGTGTTACAAAGCAATGGAGTGCCGAATACCTACTCGTAAGTTTTATTTTTCGCATTTTTATTCCCTCTTAAGCTGAAATCCAGAAATGTGACGTTCTAATTTTCATCTGACACTAACCTCACCGGAAGTGGCCGAAGTTCTGAAAGAAATTATGATTATGGAGTTTCGATTAGACACCGGTCCTCATTTGGCTATCATCTCACCTACATAAAGTTTACGAATTGACGAGAACCTAACTTGTGAACTGTTATTTTTTCAGTAGTGCTGGTGAAATGAGTGGCTGGGAGGCAGATGTGGTAGCTTAAAGGGAATGGTGCACGAAAACAGAATATTTACCCACTTTTTGACAAATAGTTTTTCAAAGGATTTTTCGAAATTTTGGTGCAATAAGACATAAATAATAATTTCGAGTACCTTCTTACGCTGCTAGATATTCACTGCCTTTATTTTTCTCGGAACCCTGATGGAAGATAAGAAAAAAACATATTTTATCTTCCACCAGTACTCCGAGAATAGTGAAGGCAGTGAATTGCTAACAATGTAACGAAGTGTTCAAAATTATTATTTATGTCTTGTCGTGCCAAAAATTTCGATAATCCTCTGAAAAACAACATGACGGAAATCGGGTAGATACCGGATGATTAAAAACAACACGGACAACTCTTAATATGTTGCGCGAGACGGCAAACCAATCACTTTTCAAGAAGGCACTCATTATCGGAAAATGATGGTTTGAGCGCTATTGGGCTTCAAAGTTTGATAACAGTTCGTATTTGTAATGGGTGTACATTCCACATTGTGCCACAAAATCACCACCAACCCAACAAGAGCAACACATCGTGCATATATTGGAAAATTGGTTCTAATTGTTGACCCCCTACTTGATTACGGAGCCCACATCGGCGGTGCAGAGTTTGACGCAAGTTATCAATTAATGTGGCTGTGTGCTCAGTAGTTCAGTCGCTGTATGTATTCGTGCGATAAAGTCATCCCCTGATGGTGCAGAAGTTNATGTGGCTGTGTGCTCAGTAGTTCAGTCGCTGTATGTATTCGTGCGATAAAGTCATCCCCTGATGGTGCAGAAGTTACATACGCCATGCCCTTCGTAATAACCTAAAGAAAACAGCCGAGAGGTGTGAGATCTGGCGACTGTGATGGCCATACAACAGGCCCCACAGCGCCCAAGCCATACTTTTCCGGACATGGGTCCCCTCTTGAGAAAATGACCAGTTTACCGTCCTGCACAACATACTAAAAGGTGTCGGTGTTGTTTTCAATAATCCGGTGTACTGTTTTCGTGCACCATTCCTCTTAAAAGTTAGTAGTCTGGGCACATTTTCTGTAGATTCGTTGTTTGGGCGTTGGCGTTTATCTCGGCAAATAAATATCCTGGATATACGACTTTTTGCCAGAAAAGATAAAAACCCACTATCTAAGTTCGTACATTTTCATTTTGACCATAGTAAGCGTATTCTAACAGGAAAAAAATTGTGAAAATGGTAATAAAAAATTGCATTTTTAGAGCTTGCGTGTGCAGTTTATTTAAGAGGTGGGTCAAAAGTAAAACTGTACAGTCGTAGTTTCATCTATGAGCTTTCATCGCGTATAGTCAAATTCCACTGTTACATATCTCATTTGCACAGGAAAACGTAACGACTGAAGCACTGCACACCTTGTGCGTATGGGCGATGGGACGCTGGTCGCGTGTGTAATTTTTGCCCGTATCGCTGTCTCCCGAACGGAAACAAAAAATATCGGGCCCATATACTCCTAAGTAACCGCACTTTGCCGGTGACGGTTATATATTTCGGTTTACAGGAGGGTGTTATAAAGTTTCGCGCTGTTTCCACATGCTTCGTTGGATTCCCGTTTATCTGACCTCTTGTGCAAGGCTCCGAACCAAAAACAGTTATTTTTACTCAGCGCTATTACGTGTAGCCAAGTATAAACACAGTATGTATGAGCTTTGATGCAGCAGCCATTGAAAATAAGGCATCTACCCTAGTATGTAGATGATTGTAAGGTGTACCGTGGTAACATGATAATGTAGTCTCGTGAGTTGTAATCGAACAGCGTGGGTTCAGTTCCCCTCTGGAGAAGAAATATGCAGCTGCTGTCCATGGGCTGTGGTTCTGTTAGCTGACCCATGGTCAATCGACGACTCTCGAAATGCTCATTAGTTTCTTATCTCAGTTTATTGTATTGTTAGGCTAAATGTAGAAATTTGCATTTCTGTAAACGAAACTATTATTAAGGCATCTTTAGTTACAAAAACGTATTAATATCAAAGCAACCCTTATTGGAATTTGCGTTAATCAAAAGGAAACCAATTTCACTGGTAACTTATTGTAACGTTACACTTNTAATCAAAAGGAAACCAATTTCACTGGTAACTTATTGTAACGTTACACTTTCAATAAAACTCGAAAATATAGAATGGCTTATCCTTATGCGCCAGCAACATTCCTTCAATTAGTTTGGTCATTGCTTACTTAAAAATATACAATTAAGGGCTNTTTCAATAAAACTCGAAAATATAGAATGGCTTATCCTTATGCGCCAGCAACATTCCTTCAATTAGTTTGGTCATTGTTTACTTAAAAATATACAATTAAGGGCTTTTTTAATGTTTATTGTAGAAGTGCTCAATCAACCGTAAAGTAGATAAGATTAGGTAATATAAAGTTAGGTTAGATTACACTATGATATTAACAACCTTCTCACCACTTTGTTTTATTTTTCATTCAATAAACACACAAATATCAACATAACATAATTTTTCTTCATAATTCTGGCATATGTACCAGATGAGTGAGAACTGACGAATACGGAATGCGGCTAACGATTCTATTGCAAAATTTAAAGCGAAACTACCGTCAGGTGAAATTGCATTAAAGGCATACATTCACAAAAAAATTTGGTTGGGACAAACAAAATTTGTTGGCCCTAACCAAATCGTTTGTTTGTATAGAGGCAATTACATATTTTGTTAATTGAACCAAATTATTTTGTTGCTTGAATTTGTTTATAGCAAACAAATCATTTGGTAAAATTAACTTANTTTTGTTAATTGAACCAAATTATTTTGTTGCTTGAATTTGTTTATAGCAAACAAATCATTTGGTAAAATTAACTTAATTGTTTTGTTGGTCCAACATACTGCATGTTTTGTGTGTACCAAATATTTTGTCTTTTCAACCAAATGTGTGGATTTACTGTGTCAAATGTGTGGTTGGTTCAACAATATCCTTACCTGCACTCTACCAAATNTTCAACCAAATGTGTGGATTTACTGTGTCAAATGTGTGGTTGGTTCAACAATATCCTTACCTGCACTCTACCAAATGCTTGGTTGGTCCAACTAAATGTTTGGATTTATTGTATCAAATGTTTGGTTGGTTCAACTACCTGCTTGCATGCAGGCATTTTAACGTGACACAGATGCTTAAGTCATATTAGTGTTCAATGGACTTTGCTTGTTTTCAATATCAATTATCTCCGTAGTATTTTACCTTTTTTGGCTTCCAAATATAATCTGAATTTTAGTGAATTTATTAGTGTCTTCCAATTATTGCACTGGCCTGCACTCTGTGCGCACTTCCTGAGTGTCGCGTCTTCCAATTACGGTGCACCCGCAATCATTGCATTCATTTCTAGTCTTCCAATTGTGAGTTGCACTGGAAGGGAAGGGTCATACAGGACGAAGGCATCCGGTTGTTTGTGGNTTCTAGTCTTCCAATTGTGAGTTGCACTGGAAGGGAAGGGTCATACAGGACGAAGGCATCCGGTTGTTTGTGGTGGTGTAGCACTAAGAAAACAACGCCTTCTGCCACCTTCACGCTCTCTTGATGTGTTTGGACCAGCTACTGATTGCCCGAGTAGAATGCGCGCCCGCCGTCTCAGTTCAACCGGAATTCGCGGCAATGTTGAGCGACGCTGGATCTGCGGCTTTATCAATTCCCAGGCCAGGTCTCATAGGGATTCGCTTCTGATTATTGGATTACCCAAATTAAGCCTCAAAATTACCAACGCATTGAGAGTCCAGATGTTCAATAGGTCGAAAAAAACGACCATTGGCTACCTTCGTGTAGTTCTTGCCACATCATATTTTTCAATAAGTTGATCGAGTAAATCAATTCCGATTTTCGTCTTATTGTAGAATGTAATTATTTCCGGTTTTCGGAGGTCTCCGGTCTCCTCATCAATTTTGTTGTCATGATGTAAATTTGATAACACCAAAACTGCTTGATTTTTCTTAGAGCAATATGAAGCCCAAAAATTGAAGAATAAGGTTCACGCTGTTTATTTGGTAAACAATGTTTCGGGATTTCCGCCTTCTTTTTCGGAGAGTGCCGACAAACTTAAATCCTTTTGATAAAAACTTTTAGCCAAAGTATAACGGCTAAACCAATTATTGGTGGTTACATTACGATGTGAACCGCTGATACGCTCTTTCAGCCTCATAACATCTGTTGGCGAGTTATTTTCCTTGAAATGCCCTTCGGGTTGAATGTCTAGGTAACATTCTAAATCCAGTGTGTATGCCATTTTCGCATCCACTAGGACAAGCATCTTTATTCCACATTTTACCGGTTTCTTTGGTAAATACTGTCGGAATGGACATTTGCCACGAAATGCAAGCAACTGTTCATCTATAGTAAGATATTCACTAGTAATGAAATTTAAAAAAAATGTATTTCTTGTGGGAGTAAACTTATCGAATTCTCTACTCGAATGTCATCGAAAGGAAGGCGCCCGAGAAGAAAGACAAACCTCCGTTTACTCATTGTCAGGTAGCAAGATTGTAAGCCAACCCTTAGAGTTAGTTGTCCCTTAGTTTAGCAATATTTGTCTTTGAGCATTTGTAAGTACCTATCAAAAGAATAAGTGCAAGTGAGGCCTTAATTTCCACTTAGTTTGTGTTTCCTTCATCGCGGTCCCTTTCATATTTACATTTTACAGACTCAATGTAAATACTTGTACATTCAACAATAATTCTGTAAGCGTGCTCGTCCATAAAAAGATATGATATTTTTTTTCTGGAGAAACAATCTCTGAGACTGCCTCCTGGTCCCGATAGGTGCGTAATTATATTTCCTCTACGGGTTCTGGCATTTTTTTTTTTTTTTTNTTGGTGGTTACATTACGATGTGAACCGCTGATACGCTCTTTCAGCCTCATAACATCTGTTGGCGAGTTATTTTCCTTGAAATGCCCTTCGGGTTGAATGTCTAGGTAACATTCAAAATCCAGTGTGTATGCCATTTTCGCATCCACTAGGACAAGCATCTTTATTCCACATTTTACCGGTTTCTTTGGTAAATACTGTCGGAATGGACATTTGCCACGAAATGCAAGCAACTGTTCATCTATAGTGAGATATTCACTAGTAATGAAATTAAAAAAAAATGTATTTCTTGTGGGAGTAAACTTATCGAATTCTCTACTCGAATGTCATCGAAAGGAAGGCGCCCGAGAAGAAAGACAAACCTCCGTTTACTCATTGTCAGGTAGCAAGATTGTAAGCCAACCCTTAGAGTTAGTTGTCCCTTAGTTTAGCAATATTTGTCTTTGAGCATTTATAAGTACCTATCAAAAGAATAAGTGAAAGTGAGGCCTTAATTTCCACTTAGTTTGTGCTTCCTTCATCGCGGTCCCTTTCATATTTACATTTTACAGACTCAATGTAAATACTTGTACATTCAGCAATAATTCTGTAAGCGTGCTCGTCCATAAAAAGATATGATATTTTTTTTCTGGAGAAACAATCTCTGAGACTGCCTCCTGGTCCCGATAGGTGCGTAATTATATTTCCTCTACGGGTTCTGGCATTTTTTTTTTTTTTTAGGTAAATTACTGATACTTTTTTTTTCCACCTTTTCCTATAAAAGTTTTATAATTTTGTTCCTTTCCGTCAGCATCGCTGTCCTCATTACCAGACTGTTCGGTATCAGAATTGTGATCACTCTCACACACATGATCACATTCATCCGAATCCGATTCACCGACGTTCTCGTCATCTTCATCAGCATCATTCGGCCACTTCATCCACACATCAGGATCCGAGGAAACTTCCGTCCTTCCTTTTGGTTCCGCCACACCAGCCTGAAAAACAGTAAGTTGTAATAACAATAACTGACAATAAGAGCAGGCCCTACATTTAGAAAAAAAATTTAATTGTGTTGTAAAATTTGCAGAAAAAAAGATGGTAATCTAACAAGTGAAAATTTTGTACATAAAAAAAATGTTCTTCCAAATGTAAAAGCATATTAATATAATTATATTAGTAATATATTATTAATATTATGATATATTATTAATACAAAAAATGAATATTACTGTCAATACACAGTTTAAAACAGAGGTTTAAAAATTTATCTTACCCTAGTAGAGTTTCATGGATGGTCGCAGGGGGACATACGTCAACCAAATCACTTACAAAGGGAACTGCATTACTGTATCAGAGAAGACCAGGAGGCTTACTGCAGTGGCACAAGCCAACCAGACATATACACAGGTACTGACAGGCTCGGAGCTCAAACCCCTCCCAGTTACTAGTACTTCGAAGCATAGAGGAAGTGGGCGACATACATCAACCAAACCACTTACAAAGGGAACTGCATTACTGTATCAGAGAAGACCAGGAGACTTACTGCAGTGGCACAAGCCAACCAGACATATACACAGGTACTGACAGGCTCGGAGCTCAAACCCCTCCCAGTTACTAGTACTTCGAAGCATAGAGGAAGTGGGCGACATACATCAACCAAACCACTTACAAAGGGAACTGCATTACTGTATCAGAGAAGACCAGGAGACTTACTGCAGTGGCACAAGCCAACCAGACATATACACAGGTACTGACAGGCTCGGAGCTCAAACCTCTCCCAGTTACTAGTACTTCGAAGTATAGAGGAAGTGGGGGACATACATCAACCAAACCACTTACAAAGGGAACTGCATTACTGTATCAGAGAAGACCAGGAGGCTTACTGCAGTGGCACAAGCCAACCAGACATATACACAGGTACTGACAGGCTCGGAGCTCAAACCCCTCCCAGTTACTAGTACTTCGAATCATAGAGGAAGTGGGGGACATACGTCAATTGAATTAAATCAGAATATCAAGTAAACAGTCAAAACAAGAAATGCTTTAATTTGAGTTGTTTGCTGTGACATCACTATTTATTTCATTGCAATGCTTTATAATACACGACATTTTTTGTTTTGTTGTCTGGTGCGTAAACGAACAAAGCTGATGGTTTTCCGACACGGGATCAGGCGACATACAATTGACCAAGCGAGAAGCATGGATTTCCAAATGTTCACCTACGACAACAATGGCGACATCATCAATTGTTGGCGCATTGAAACGTCTTGCGTGTTCTCCCGCAGGCGTCTTATCGGCTCTGATTATAATTTTGGAATCATCAGATGGCATGCGGTCCAATGCGGTTTTGAAATATGGAATCAATTCATTGTGTTGATGAAAGAAAGTTTGCAGTTGTTCCACAATTGGTCTTTTCACGGAACTGCTGTGTGCACAACACTGATCTACTTCCTGTTGTGTATTGCCCATGAAGTAAATCTGTAGGAATTTATAGTCTGCATCCGGCGGTGGCAATAGCGAACCTGCTCGATGATATGTGTGACCTTGAATCTGTAAAGGTAAGAAATATATTATTATAATGTAACAATAATAATGTTGTTGAACACTCATGTTTTATGAAAGCGGTTTGAAAGATGATTGTGTTACAATTACCTTAAAAGTGGACATGAAATTGTCCCGGATCACGTTTGTTGCGCCAAATGTAGTCATTTGGAAGCAACTTTTGTAGTTCTGTATTTGTTTCAAGAAATGTGTAGAATTTGTTCTTGTTCCAGAAACCAATGAGCTTAATGGCTCTGGTGGCGGGACCAACGGCGTCAATTTGATTTTGCCACTTGCGCAACGCAATCCAGGGGCTTCATTTGTGTATTTCAATGCCTTACAATGTGGGCACACAACGCTCATCGATCGAATGGCAACGGATTGGTCTGCACTGTATTCAGTTACCGCATTATAACGGAATGCTGCTCGATGTGTATTCAACTCAACATTTGTTTGTCTTCTTACACGATTATTCAAATTCATTCTCACGCGATTGGTTTCTACTGACCGGTGATTTCTCATTCGACGCATATCGGCTTCATTTGCATTTTCTCTTTCATCTTGTGTACGTGTTGAACGAATTTGTGACAGTCGATTCCGTTCAATTTCATTTCGTTCTTCGCGTTGCTCTGCAGTTTGATTAGAAATAAAATTAATTAGGTAAGTAGCATCGCGAGTTCTGCGACTTAAATTGCTCCGTCTTATTGGCGGCATTACAGTGTTCTTAAATTGTATCAATTTGATTCAATTAAATAAAAATAACAATTCAACTAAAAAAGACTGAATAGATTGCGATAAACTAAAAACATAACCACAATTCATCTGACTGTAAACAGCTGAAGATCGCGAAAAAAAAGTAAGAACAAGCAAATAAATTTGAATCAACCATATAATGTCGCATAACGTGAACGATGAACGAAAACAAATCAAAGTTAAGGAAATTTAAATTTTAATGTTGAATGTAAATTAAATATCAAATTTAGAATTTTTTTTTGCAAAATATTCCCTATTCCCTTTTTTTTTCTGATAACTTTTCAACGACCATAAACAAAACAAAAAAAACTACGCATATCCATCGTGAACTTCGAAGTATTCGCTGTTTTTTTTAATAACTTTTCCATGATCATAAAGAAAACAAAAAAAAAATTACGCATATCCATTGTGACGTTCGAGTTTTCCCGAATTAGAAAATATTCCGGGAAATTTTTCCAATTTTTCTTTCTACAAAAACCTAATTTGGACTATTACGAACATTTTAAAACGAAANCCATCGTGACCTTCGAAGTATTCGCTGTTTTTTTAAATAACTTTTCCATGATCATAAAGAAAACAAAAAAAAAATTACGCATATCCATTGTGACGTTCGGTTTTTCCCGAANAATAACTTTTCCATGATCATAAAGAAAACAAAAAAAAAATTACGCATATCCATTGTGACGTTCGGTTTTTCCCGAATTAGAACATATTCCGGGAAATTTTTCCAATTTTTCTTTCTACAAAAACCTAATTTGGACTATTACGAACATTTTAAAACGAAAAATAGCCAAAACGGTCCAGCCGGTCTCAAGTGATGCTCTTACCAACGAACAGCATTTAATTTTTATTTATATATATTTTACATAATTTCGTTTCCTTATTATTATCACCTCCATTTTCTGTGAATCGCTTTGTTTTCGGCATTCTACAAGTCTTCTGTCTCTCTCCCTATCTCTTTTTCTCTTTCTTTCTCTCTCATGTTGGCGTTAAAGTCGTTATTAGAGCTCATTCGTGGTTCCACATTTCTGAAGTTGCCTTGTGAAATAAATATCTGCTTCCAGGCATAACTGCATTCATTTTAACACAGCCATTGACCGAGACAATTTGAGAGCGAATTGTGTCAAATAATCTCTGAACTGGAATCAGCGATAGTCAGTAAAATACAAACTGAAAGTTATTTAAAATGGTCTTCGAAACTTGCAAGTTTTTCGAAATGAACTGGGCACCAGTGCATTGGGATTATATCCATGGTAATACTTGGGAACAGTGACACTTATGTGCTTCCTACGCACACTCGTGGTTAAAGTATTTCCTACACAATATTTTAGATAAAAAAAATTTTGTTGTCAATATAAACAAAACATATCTTTAATTTGTGGAACAAAATTGTAGTTATTTTTGGGATCGAACATCCGCCCATAATGAATACTGGTGTCCCAAATTAATGTATACACTCGTTGAACTTAAATAAAGGGGAAACCAATAAAGACGAATGTAGAGGACGGCGTGTATTCGAAGCTGTAAGTGTGTGAGAGCGTGTAGCCATTCTGCTGTAGTTAGTTCCGTTTGTAGCCACGAGCGGCAGCACTATCGTTGTAGAGGCAACGGTAGAGCGACTCTACTAAGAACATGATTGTGGCGCGGAGGCGACGGAGGGCAGGCTTCAGTATTGCGCCACCGTCACGCGAAACAATGGCACGATGACGTGGGGCACGCCACATAACCACGGGACACTGGATGCCGCGAAAGAAGTCACTGTGACCGCCTGTGGACCCACTCCCTGGGAAACCCTTGTCACTGCTCGTTGTTCTGTCCTGCAGCGTTGCAGACGACGTCCTGCTGCTGATGGCGGCCATCTTGAACATCTTGAACTGTTCTTGACACTCAGACTGCTATGTGTATCAATATAATGCACAGCTGTGTTTCCATTCTAATCATGTATATCACGTTTATTCACGTGACTCTGTAACATATTCCATAGAATTTTTTTATTAAATATGCAGATTTTTGTCATCTTATTAAACTAAAGTGATAGGTTCAATAAAAAGACCTTGACAAAAAACATTNTGAACATCTTGAACTGTTCTTGACACTCAGACTGCTATGTGTATCAATATAATGCACAGCTGTGTTTCCATTCTAATCATGTATATCACGTTTATTCACGTGACTCTGTAACATATTCCATAGAATTTTTTAANACGTGACTCTGTAACATATTCCATAGAATTTTTTAATTAAATATGCAGATTTTTGTCATCTTATTAAACTAAAGTGATAGGTTCAATAAAAAGACCTTGACAAAAAACATTTTACGAGAAGTGTCGTGGCTGTCAAAGTGTCAACATTAGCATAAACACACAACGTTGTTCTTATAGTCATAGCGTCAAATACAAACAGTCCCATTAAATTGTTTTATTAATAGTTTCTCTGATATTCACGTTCGAAGTGTGTAAACATTAATTTGAGACATGCGGCATTATGCCAAGCAATCGTTAGTCGACCGTCCTACTTGCCGCTGCACGTGCATACACGGCAAACACCATCGCTAAGCTATTATTAATATGGTTTGCAGTGGAAAACGGTTAGCAAGTCTTAAGCCACATAACATTAAATGCCATGCTTTGCAAAGTTTAGAAATTATTCCGTGTTACATTGAAATACCTTCTACTCTTCAGATTTCGATTACAGTGTTTTGAACCGTTTATATGTATCTGCAATTTTACAACGCTATGAAGCTTACAGCGAACTCATCTAGTAACAAAATTGCAGCAGTTGGGAACGAACTGTGGGCCACTCGGTGAGTCATCGCACTGACAAGGGAAAGATAACGGATCTCTTTGAACGTCTATATAAGGGACGAATATAAATTCCTACTGTCCGTTACTTGGCGCTGAGAACTTTCTTACTATTTCCCTTTTATTAATCGGGGGCATTTTGTATACTTAAAATTGGAAGGTCTTACTTGGTTGCACTTTTATAAACACTGACTACCCTTCTTCTGCATGCGAGTATTAATACTGCCCTGTTCCTACGTGCGTATAATCAAATAATATTGTGAAACTCCTGTTCCTACGTGTGNGCTTGAAATACAAATGTGTTTCTATTAGCCTCATCCAATTCTTCCCTGGCGTGTGTAAAACAAAACAAAGAATAATAACCAGATGGTCGAATGCCCGTAGATACGTGGTGATTGCATTGTGGCATTGTGCACGTTAAGGGCGTTTGATAACAAAAAATTAATTATTTTATAATTGTGTCAAACATTGTTCAGCTCGTACGCATTGTATGCGATGACCTTTTCCTAGAATAATTTTTTTTTTATGTTTACTTTAAATTTTTTGATTAATTCGGTGTCAAATCCAATTTTTTTTCTGTTTCGCTGCAACCATAATAATAAATACTAACTAAGTTGTACAGATGTCAAAATGTACAATGTCAACTAATGTCTTGGGCTACCGCTTGACATTTATGTAATCACTATATAACAGTATTTAAAAAGAAGTTAAATAATGTAGAAATGGCATTATATTTAACATGTTTTCTTTATGCATGGTCTGTTTTTGGTGAATACATATGTGTCACGTGATAGGCCACAGCATTTATTTACTTTGTAATTTTTTTCATTTGTACAACTTAGTATTATTGTTACTATGGCTGCAGCAAAACAGTAAAATTTTAGATATGACGTCAAATTATTCAAAAATATATAAAGTGTTAAAATACTCTGGAGAGCCAAAAAAACTGGTATAGGCGTGCGTATGCAAATAACAGATGTATGGAACCAATCAGAGTAACGCGATGCGGTCGGCAGCGCATATATAAGACAACAAGCGTCTGACAAAGTTGCTAGATCGGTTACTGCTGCTATAATGGCACGTTATCAAGATTTAAGTGAGTTTGAACGTGGTGAGATAGTCGGCGCACGAGAGATGGGACATAGCATCTCCGAGGTAGCTATAAAATTTGGATTTTCGCGTACGACCATTTCACGAGTGTACCGTGAATATCGGGAATCCGGTAAAACATCAAATCTTCGACATCGCTGCGGCCGGAAAAAGATCGTGAACGAACGGGACAAACGACGACTGACGAGAATCATTAAACGTGACAGACGTGCAACCCTTTCTCAAATTGGCGCAGATTTCAATGCTGGGGCATCAACAAGTGCCAGCGTGCGAACTATTCAACGGACCATCATTGATATGGGCTTTCGGAGCCGAAGGCCCACTCGTGTACCGTTGTTGACTGCACGACACAAAGCTTTACGCCTCGCCTGGGCCCGCCAACACCGCCATTGGACTGTTGATGACTGGAAACACGTTGCCTGGTCTGACGAGTCTCGTTTCCAATTGTATCGGGCGGATGGACGTGTACGGGTATGGAGACATCCTCATGAATCCATGGACCCTACATGTCAACAGGGGACTGTTCAAGCTGGTGGAGGCTCTGTCATGGTATGGGGCGTGTGCAGTTGGCGTGAAATGGGACCCCTGATACGTCTAGATACGACTCTGACAGGTGACAAATACGTAAGCATCCTGCCCGATCACCTGCACCCATTCATGTCCACTGTGCATTCCGACGGACGTGGATAATTCCAGAAGGACAATGTGACACCCCACACGTCAAGATTTGCTACTGAGTNCATTCCGACGGACGTGGATAATTCCAGAAGGACAATGTGACACCCCACACGTCAAGATTTGCTACTGAGTGGTTCCAGGAACACTCTTATGACTTTAGACACTTCCATTGGCCACCTAAATCACCAGACATGAACATTATTGAGCATATCTGGGATGCCTTGCAACGTGCTGTTCAGAAGAGATCTCCACCGCCAAGCACTCCTATGGATTTGTGGACTGCCCTGCAGGATTCATGATTCGAATTGCCTCCTGCATACCTTCAGACATTAGTCGAGTCCATGCCACGTCGTCTTGCGGCACTTCTGCGTGCACGCGGGGGCCCTACACGATATTAGGCAGGTGTGCCAGTTTTTTTGGCTCCTCAGTGTATTTTTATTCGAGGAAAATGGCAGCATTAACAATGCGTACAATTTGAACAATGCTAGGTACAAAAATTAAATTATTAATTTGTTGTTATCCGACACTCTTGAGTGGGCACGTTTAGAATCCTTGGACGTGATATGTGATTGTGAAAGTCATTTGTGGTCAGCTCGAAGGCAGATTTCGACTCAGAGTACGTATCTACATATTACGCAGAATGATGATGCGATGCCTTCTGCAACGTGAACCGACTATACTGGCGTGTTGCTGAGCACCGCGAGACTAAGCGCCTGTTCTGTCGCCAGCTCACTCTTCTGCACAAACTCACGCACATCACAGCTTGTTGACCCATTGTCGTGTTGCTCGGCGCTCTACGAAACACTGCAGACGACTGGGAATCACATTTCTCTGTTCGTTTTCGCGACAGGACGTGGCGTAGTTAATTCAAGCCTTACGATTGGTGTTAATTTCGTCTTGCTCTCATCTCCANCGTTTTCGCGACAGGACGTGGCGTAGTTAATTCAAGCCTTACGATTGGTGTTAATTTCGTCTTGCTCTCATCTCCAGGAGAGTCGCTTTTCTGGAAGTGCTGGCTGGGATGACGTCGCCTTGTGCGACAGGTTNCGTCTTGCTCTCATCTCCAGGAGAGTCGCTTTTCTGGAAGTGCTGGCTGGGATGACGTCGCCTTGTGCGACAGGTTGTCGCAGACATTCACGATTGTTTGCAGGAGTTGTTATCACTGGTGTGTTTACTGCGCGCGCGTCGTTGTTTACTGAGGTGACGTAGTTGATGACTTGCAGCGTTTGCATCTCCACTCGTAATAGACAGGGTGACCAGCATCAGGGAAAACCCGGAAAAGTCAGGGAAATTTGTGTGAAGTCGGGGAATTGAGATAAAATATTTTAAAAGTTTTTTAATAGGAAAATAATATTGGATTCTAGCACTTGTGTTACTTGCCATCTTACGAGTTTGTACTGTTACTTTATTCCACCTTCATAGAAAGATTTATGAGCCTGGGAACAATTTCGTTGTACCTTTAATTGTAACTATTATTACACATATTTTCTTGGCTATTTTTATTTTATTTTACTAAAATAATAATTTCAACACTTTTAGTGGTTCTCGTTGAACGGATACATTGTATTGTCTTCAGTCTTTGTATCGTGACTTTCTGGTTCTGAGAACCCCTGCGTCACCTTTTTCCATTTGCCGTCTTTATCTTTACGTAATTTTTTGTTTACTTTTTTTTATAAATGTTTGTTTTTGCATGGAAAATCATCCATAAATAAAGGCTATGTTATTGTTACCCATAAACATTTGTAATTAATTTTAGGGAAAACAAAAACAAATAATAATTGCCGCGTAAGTTGATTAAGGACATGTAACACGATAACAGGAAAAGTTAGGGAATTTGTTAGCCATCCTGGAGAACGACCATAATTTTTTTTTTTTAAATATGTATATTAGATATGGTGAATTAATTGGTAGTATCGGCAAAATCATTTGATTTAGAGACAGTGTCTTGCAGCAAATATGATTGTTTCGTTATAATTTTGGGAAGGTTTTCCGCGAAGAATGTTTTACGCGCTGCATCGTTGTAGTGAGTAGTATACAACGTGTGAGATGAAGTTTGTTTTGTGTCTACGGTTAAGTTTTCACTAGTCTGTGTTAGCTCCACAACTACTGGTAAAGCAGTGACTGTTTTGATGTTTACATAAGTCGGCGACAGTCACCTACAGCGCTGCAAATTAGTGGCATTCTTAGAAAAAAGCATGTGTTTTAGAACTGACCGAAAAAAATGGTCGGGAGTACAAGAGACAGTGTTGGAATCACGTATTAACCTACTTGAGTGGAATGTCTTTTCTATTGGATTGTTAATAACTTCGCGTAAGTTTTGTTTTTCATTGAGTGTAAAGTACAATGTGGGAGGAATACATCTATTACAGATTTCCTTCGCGTTTTTTGGAGCAAGTTTACTGGCCAAGGAACAAGTGAGCGTTCTTTCCAAAAACGTCAAACACAAGCCCAACTAGGGTAGAGAACAGTTGGTAAACATAAGTAAAATAGCGCGTGGGGTTCCTTTGATCTGGACTTTCGGAGTGAGTGAAAAGATTTGGGCGGATCTTAACATCGAGGTCTTGAGAGCCGATGAGGGTGAAGTGAGGGGAATATGGAGCAGCGCCGGAATGGAAGGGTGGGGGGAAACGGGAGATCCCCGAGAAAACCGGCTGACCAGCGGCATCGTCCGGCATGATTCCCACGTGCGAAAATCCGGGAGTGACTCCGTCGGGAATAGAACCTGGTTCACCTGGGTGGGAGGGAGGCGAGTAGTCTATCCACTACACTACTGCGGCCCCCTGGACGTTGGAATGCGCTGGATTAGTTGCGCGAGGCTGTGGGCACGGGTCTAATGTGATCAGCTACTGCTTGTTGTCAAATGTTCCCTATTGTCTGTGCCGCCGGCTGTCAGTGAGTCGCCAGGCTCTGATTGGTCCAACTGCCTTCCGCCATTTTGCTGGCGCGTGCGGCAGGAGTTCGAGGTATAAACGGTTACTATATGCTATTCACGTTAAAGTGAGCACTTTTGAAAGCCCTCTCACTTGGAGTAATAGTCAATGAATGCATTTGGTTTTAGTCTTAGACTTTAACTTCCGAGTGCGGTGGAATATACACACTGTGTTTATTACTTACACGGCAATATTTTTTTCAATATGGTTAAAAGATAAAAAAAGACTGAAATGAAAAAATAACTGGGACTCACTTTAGCGTGAACAACCTATACACGTCTTTATCCTTAATTAGGTATATTCTGTGACTAGGATGTGCTGGGCCGAGGGGGGGAGGGGGTGAAATTTTGAGCTTGTAAGCAATGTCGCTATGGGTGGATGAAATTTTACAAACGTTTGCAACAGTACAAAAATTTCTCTTGTAAAAATTACTCGTTTCAAAAATTACAAGACTCGTGTTTGTACTAGACTTCAAGAACCGTGTACTATACCTGGCCGGATCCACGAGCTCAGACAAAATGTCGGACACTTAACAACATAAAACCGTAAATAACTGTTTGTGCAAAAACTTGGGACGATGTAAGGCGTAGTTGCGTGCAAAAATAAACGTATCAGTGTAAAACACGTAAATCCATTAAAACGACTTCAATAATCCTAATAGAACAGTAAAGACAAGTTTAAAAAGGAATAAAATTTAGTAAATGTTTTCTTTTTAACCAAATAACTGCAGCAATATTTTGTGGACATTTGTTGCTAATAACTGTTCTTCCGACACACGTTCGTAGAATAATACATTCTGCTGCTGTACAATTGCGTAAATAAAGTTGGTCGTGTTGTTAAAGGCCGGGTAATACCACAAACGACGCGGGATCGAATCCCTGTGCCGACGTGTTGAAACTATTTTTTCTCGTCAATTATATTAGAAATAAGTTTTTCGCCTCTTGTCTCTTAATTATTCATCAAGTTTGTTTAATAGAAAAAAAAATATTATTTTCACTTTTTGATAATGTAGGTTGAAATCCAAGCCTACAATTTGTAATATTACAAATATGTGTTTTGTAAGAAAACATTTTGTAGTTTTAAACAAAATTTCCAAGGATTTTTTTTTAAGTGCAAATATTTTTTACAGTGTAGAGCCATCTGGTGCAAGCCGGGAAACTTAACTCCAGAAACGCTGAGAAATTTCTTTAACGGCTTCGTTCCTTCTAGATTAGGCCTATAGTTTATATTCCGTGTTTGTTCTGTTATGTTTGTCTGTGATGGAATACTTCCTGACCGTTGTTTTTTCTAATTTTTCTAACCTACTCTAAAACTAAGTGTAGGAACGGGATTATTGCGTCTCAGGGCTAATCCCTTACGCTTACAAGGGAAGGAAAAACATGCAAGGAGACGTGCATCGCGGCAAAGAGGGATTGGGTTTCCCATGGCCGAGTTAGGGCATGAAAAACCTCCCTAATGTACTTATAGTTCAACTATATCTAGTAGAGAAAGAGAAAAATCGGCACAGACACCGTAAAAACCTTCTCGGCAGGAAACAATTAAAAATTGTTACATGCATTATGAGAAAATGCTCCCGTGCTTGGTATAGTTGTAGTGAATGTAAATACGTAAACAATCAGGTTTCTTCATTAATTGTCGCAGTAAAACAAACTGTTTGCTCGGTATCACCAATCGCAGTATCTGATATCGCGTGATTGCGTCTGAGCAGAAGCTTGTAGCACGTTTTTTGTGGGATACCCAGACGTGATAGCATAAAGTCTGCCACGAAACAGCGAATGAATTCGTGGGCGATATGATATCCGTCCCAGATTAATCTAGTGTCTCTGCACCATAAACCTCCCATAGGAAGGCGACGGAGGTTTTATATGTTGCGTTATCGACACCGCGGCAGTGGCCTCATAAAGGGATGGACACGTTTAATCGGCAATTACGCCAATTCCTTTCGACTGGCTGCGGATTGCCATTGGAACCTATACACCCGGCATTTTTACCCGCAGCTTCATTTTTCTCCAATGACTGGCGGCTCCGGAGGAACCGTTGCCAGATGTGCTGTGTATTTTTTTCACGGTTTCTTCACAAAGTTTTAATTAACCTTCCAGAAATCACCCATGCATGACATACTCGGTTGTTTCACCAGCGATTTGCGCTTGTGTTAACATAAAAGTACTTTATTTTTGTTTAAATTAACTTTTAATTACTTTTTATCTATACATTACAATATTTAATTTATAATTGTTATGAGTAAAACAGAGATAAGATAGGTGTGTTGGTAATGCCTATGTAAGATATGATCATACTGAGTACGCGTGAATTCGGCACTTGTCCCTTTGGTGTACTTTTCTAGACTGGGCTTTGCTTGAGGAGGATGGATATCGTGGAAGTGGAATTTAAGACTCTTGTCAACCTGGTGCTTGAAATGCGTTGCAGAGTGTTAGTAATATTAATTTTCCTACGAAATTATTAAACATGCGTCCAATGTGCTCATCTACGAAGAGACACGCTTCAGACGACGGCTGTTGGGTGCTTGCAATACGTCACGCACAGTACAAACACCATTTCACGGCACTCCAATATGGCTATAAACGGATTGTTCAAACCGCTGTATCCCAAAATATACGCTCCAGATACACACAAAACTACTCATAAGCCGTGCATTGCACCTTCCTGCAGACTTCCCACTAATAAAATAATAGTGTCACCGCTGAAAGTCCCATATGTTCACGCAGTGCGACGAGAACGCTGTACTTGCGCTTAGCGGCGATGGTGCACTAGATACGCATGGCAGTGTCGCCCTTATCGCTTCCGTGCTTCTCGCCCTCAAACGCGGACAAAAAGCGGTAGGTAGACGGCGGCCTTAAGCAGGGCTTCAGAAAATTTGAAAGTAACCGCGAATGGACTATAGTCTATTCACGGTTGCTTCACACTTTTCTGGATCCCTGCTAAATTTCCAATTTCGGTTACCGATTACGTATCCTTCCGCTACGTGTTAACATAAACACTGCCATGTGACTTCTACATTTTAACTGTCAAATGATTTGTTTACTGTTTACAGATGTTCAAAGATTCTGTCTTATTTAAAATACCATTACTTACGAATGTTCACAATTTTGGCCTATAACCATATTTAGGTCAGCTTTATAACTTTTTAACAATGTCTATATTTATAATAGTTCTTACGGTTATTGATTTACATATTTAACATGTTTGTTATACATGATATATATTTTGCTGCGACTGTGTTTAACCCTGTTACAACTGTGGAGGAAAGAACTGCAGTATTTTACCTCTTGTTATTGATGTGTGTTGGGGTATTTCGTTAAAATAACGGCCTCAGTTGGAAGAAATGTTAAAACGAAGGAGCAATCGGTCCAACGAAAATGACAGTAAATTCAAACACGCAACTTGTGTCGCTTAATTTTGTTCATAACAGACAAACGTAGAAGAGAGTGGTGAACGCACACAAATAGGCCTACCGTAACTACTATTCCGCTCATATTCTTTGCACATGTACTTAGTTTTTGCTAGGTTTATTAAATTATTTATTTAAAATTTTCTGGCCGGGCTTAGTAATTTGTTGGAATTGTAGCACACATTCAAATCACAGAAACATAAGTACCTTACACTACTGTGTTTCAAACACCTAGGGTAATTTTACAAGGTTGTGGTAAATAAACATACGTGAATTTAAATAATTTACTTCGTCATAAAAACAGTTCACGGTTAAAACCTATAAATTCCGCACGTCCAGTATTTGCAATCGCACACACGCACACACACACTCACACACGCACACGCACACACTGGCCCAGTGTAACGACAATGACGTAGTCACATCCTCCCACACGCAGAGGTCACGACGCACGTTAGAGTATATTTATTACTCCTATGGAAACACCGATTTATCAATCACAACATCGTAACTAGCCTAGGTAGGTTTAAAAAAACACAACGTGTTACGAACTTGATGTGGTATTTTGAAGTATTTTTCGGAGCAAGAAAAATGTAACGCTTCGTTGAACAGNTTACGAACTTGATGTGGTATTTTGAAGTATTTTTCGGAGCAAGAAAAATGTAACGCTTCGTTGAACAGCAACACGTCATGTCAAGTCGCCGCTCGACAGTCGCCACTTCTGCCAACTTCGGACTTGTAACCCTCCCGCCATCACATCTAAATATACTATAGTAGGTATTCAAATATTAAAATCTCTTTTCAGTTGCAAATTACCAATTCAAAAATTAATATTTTTGCTGTAATAAGTATGAAATATGAAAAAATTGAAAACATGTATAATTTTCCTGCTACTGCTAGCTTTGCGAAACTTCCCGAGAGAGACAGAGAGAGAGAGAGAGAGAGAGAGAGAGAGAGCGCGCGACAGCGACAAGCTCCGCTCCGCCTATTAAATTTTCTTCCTCTGACGAAAACAAAAAAAAACGCCATGTCACTAGGGCATACGCACCGTAATTTGCGCTGATATTTTAAATAGTAACAATCAAATATGTTTCCTTTAGTGCTACCTAAAAATTAANTACGCACCGTAATTTGCGCTGATATTTTAAATAGTAACAATCAAATATGTTTCCTTTAGTGCTACCTAAAAATTAAAATATTACAATAGGCAACTTTTAATTTACAAATATCATACTAAGAAACTAGATGGAAACAACATTTTAACTGTGAACTATTTGTTACTAGCCTTTGCGAACACATCGCTGCTCTCACTGTTCTTAATCCGTAATTAATACTAAATAAATATTACAAGTTATAGAATATATTAAGTTCNACATCGCTGCTCTCACTGTTCTTAATCCGTAATTAATACTAAATAAATATTACAAGTTATAGAATATATTAAGTTCAAGTTTCATTTATTCAAGAATGCAATACTATAAAATTAATCACAGTGTTATATGTATTTGCGGTATACAAGTTATTGAACAAGCAGGTTGACATGTTACTCCTTGGGTGGTTTTTCAAAGGTTCGTTTCAAAACATCCGAAGCAACCGAGAATGGGCTACATACCGAAGTTAGCGTAACGTGGATCGTTACAGTCTTGCGGTGATATCGGTTATGGCGNGGTGCGGGGAGGGCAAATCTTATTAAATTGCCCGGGGGCCCTCCCACTCCTGGCAGTCAGAATATCTGGAATAGCCATTTCGCCCATCGCCATGGTAACGGCCCGGGGACTTCCCGTGCCCCCTGCACCCCACCCCCCTTTACCATCCTTGTCCTACACTCTCCTCCACCACCGCCGCCTTCACTTTTTGAAAGTCTAATGCATTTGCAGTGAGTGTGAAAACATTTTGTTTTTTTCAATAGAGGAGATTTCTCCAGACCTCGTCTCTGCCATTCTGCGTTCCTTCCTTCTCGCGCCATGCCCTTCTTCTCGCCTGCCCTCGTTTAACATTTCTTTTCTTCGCTGCCCCTTTGCTCTCCTCTGGTCCCCACGCCCCCTCACCTACACCCCATGCGTGTGTTTTGAGCTTCTGGAAGAGGTGAAAAGGAGGCCGGGCTTGGCGGAGGCAGCAGAGAAAAGAAAGGACTTGCTGGGNGGCGACATTTTTTCCGGATGAACTGGACTCTTCAATTCTGAAATCCCAGGTGGCATCGCTCTTGCATTATAGCGCCTCGGCCCTGCGTTGCTTTTCTTTTCGATCCCTTCCTTCTTTTTTCTCCATCCCTTTCCCCCGTTTTCTTTTCTTTCCTCGAAACTTGCCCTTAACGCCTCTGTGTCTGTCCGTCTGTCTTCTGCCATTCAATTTTTCTCCTCCCCCCCCCCTGGTTCTCTTTCGCACAATTCCATTCTCGCCTGCACTATGCCTATACCTGCTCGATTGGCATTTCAGATGGAGAACGCATTCGACACACAACATATATATTTTTTGCCCTTTATTTTTAGGGCTTTTTCATCGTCTTGCTGCCGCAGCTGTACTTTCTGTCCCTCTTCGTAGCCGTTCTTAATAGCTGATTCAATTACCTTTGTGCCCCNTCTTGCTGCCGCAGCTGTACTTTCTGTCCCTCTTCGTAGCCGTTCTTAATAGCTGATTCAATTACCTTTGTGCCCTTGCCTTACCTTGCCTCGATAGTTCTTTGACGCTGTGAACTTGATGTTATTATGTAGTGTATTTCACGTAACTACACGAACAACTTTATACAGCCCGTGAGTAATTCTGATTCCTTTTGAACTCTCTTCTACATTCAACCCCTTCTCCTTTCGCCGAATTCAGAATTTTTAAGAAAATATCTTACTACCCAAATTTTCAAAGGAAATCGGTTGGAAATATTTAAAAAAAAGTTCATTTTCTAGAAACATTAACTGAATTCACTAAAATAGTTTAATCATAAATTATTTTCCTGAACTCTAGTAGCTTGTTAACATTTACAGCAAATGCATTATTAAAAAAAAAAATGCTGACTTTCAGGTTAGTATATTACACTTACAAGTTGGTAGTCATGAAACCAATTCTATGACCGTACGGTTTGTTGTATATCCAGCGAATCCAAAGAAAAAATGTCATGGAAATGGTAAATAAGCAATAGCATTTGCACAGCTTGCCTGCGCAGTCAACTGTACAGTAGTAGTACATCTGCGGGCTTTCATTGCGTGTGATAAAGTCCGTCTGGTGCAGATGTAGTTTACACAGGAGAAGCGTGACGTAAGCACTGCTCAGTATCTCGCGTGTACGGGCGATGCGGCGCCGGACACGCGTATCTTTGCCGCCCGTGTCGTGAAGCGCGGGGGCAATCTCGACCACGTGCACTCTTGTAACTACGTGACGTTACTTCTGTAATCCGACCGCAGGGTGGCTGACATGGCACACGTGATTCAGAGGCATTAGTGACGGAAAGTTACTAGTCTTCTTGAAGCAGAAAACCGACTTACGAGAATAGTTCAAGATAATCGTTACGATTTCTCAATGTCAGTGGGCCTAGTCAGATTTTTTAAGGTATGGAGGTTCTTAATTAAACATCATAGGTAATAATAATTCCTAATTTATTTACATAAACTGCAAAGAAAATAACTCTTGACTTATCGCACAATAAATTACTATCACTTTCTATTTACAATTAATATTTGCATAATTGTCCATTACCTCAGAGAAATAAATGCAATCAATTAACTAAAATCAGTCCTAATGAACACGGTATAAACGCCTACTGAATTATTTGATAAATTTTATGTCAATACTTGACAGCTCCAATATGTACAATAAAATCTGTATCACACTTTCATACCGTCCCACCTTCACTCAGTCCTCATTCCACCAGTCCAGAATGTTCTAGACTGCTCCGAGCGCCCCCATGCACAGCAGCACTCTATTCGTCAGGTACCACGCTCTCTCGTCTGTCCACACCAATCACACACACACACACACATTCGTCTGCCGTCATCTCGCACCTTCTGCCAGCGTTCGTGCTCTCTGCTGATGTCCCTCGTTGCACCAGAATTAACCGAATTACCGCACTTCAGTCAGTTTGCTACCACCACAACTCCCTATTCTTTAGCTGTGTGTGTATTTATAGTGCAGTCGCCTCTAGCCCAGAAACTTCGTTACATGTCGGGTTTCGCCAAGGAAGTA
>NQII01001824.1:92313-111934 GCA_002778355.1 Clitarchus hookeri
TTAGGGTACGATTTATTGACAACGTATTTTAATTCTGGTAACTATCATAAACAGCTTTATTTGATCAATTTGCATAGTTTTAGATTTTAAAATAGCCAACTTTTTGCAAAATAAAGCAGGGATTTAAACCACAAAATCAGTAAATACGCACACTGTCTTAAAATTAACATAATAATATTATCGACAACTCTTTAATATTGAAATTTATATAGAATGTCTAACACAATCTTTTTAAATAGTAAACCTCAATTAAAATTAAGGAAGTTTTTATTTACAAATTTTAAAACACTTATTTTTGTATGTACTTATTTTGTGGGTTCTATACTTTGTTATTCAAAAACAGCCAACAAGTTTTTATTTGAAAGCACATTGTATCAACTATTGCTGTGAGCGATGGTTTTGTTAATTCAAATTTATGGTAAATGAAACTAACGCTATATAAATATATTAAGTAGCTCAAATTCGGTTCTTTATTTATATTTATGGAATCTGCTTACTGAGAGACCATTACATAGCCCTTAATCGCTGAGTCGTGAGAAGGAATAAATGTTATAAATCATAAACTAATTTGAAATGAAACTGCAAACGCAGAAAGAATTTTTTTGAGTTACAGCATACTAAAGATAACACCAAAGTTGCAGCCATTGTGCCATGCATATTTGCAGTAAAATGATTTAACCAAAATCCTGTTTCTTTTTTTTTTTGTGACACATATATAAACTTGTGTAATAATGCAGGTGGGGCGGAAATGATGTCAGATCAGATTTCCTTTACGATCGCTAGCAAACAGTTTGTTATTCAGAAATATCCACGTTATTTTATTGTCCATCAGTGACGTAGCCAGGACTTTCTCAATGGGCCGTTTCACACTGAAGCGAATGGAAGAAGGTTAAGGGCCTGCCACAACTGTGCAGGTGTGTGTCCGAGCTGTCCGACCGTGCTGTCAGTCCATGCATATGTCCGATCACGACAAGCCTTGCCTGCTACCATTTATGTTGTCTGATGGATGTGTAGTTGGAAAAATAGGTCTCCATTTTTGTTTACATTGTCATGTTACCATTTGCTGTCTGCTTTCACATTTATTCTTATTCGCCGTATATTATACTGCTTGTCATTGATATTATATTTTTAAAAATGTCCTTAGTCACACTGCATCACTTAGCAAACCTTCCATCTCTTCATTACAACTAAGCGAATCTATTAGTAATTAAACAGGTTATATACACCCTATATATCTTCTGTATTTAAACAAACCATCGCATTGGCCCCGGCGTTGATGACGTCAGATACTGATAATGCAGCCCGTCCTGTATGACCACAAAAGATAAAGTTTGTCCATCTTCAGTCAGTCAGCACCTCGCCTTACGTCTGCGCCATCAGCATCTGACGTCAGAGGTCGCGTGAACCAGTCAAATGCTCTATCGGAGACAGTACGGTCAACTCGGGACATATCAGACAGACGCACATGCGCAGTTGTGGCCTAGGCCATTCACACCCATAATTAGTGATGCTGACACATGTGTTAAAACATATTCTAGGGGGAAAAATACCTCGCAGTATAATAAAATCCATTATAGTGAACAGCAACTACGTGACTTCACAGTTAAATCCTTTTTAATAATTGTAAAAAAAAACCTTAGGGGCAAGGAGAGCTCTTATGGCCTTAGGCTGTACAGTAAACTGTGCATTTTTGAAAGCTCTTTGTAAGGTATACTTGTATGTGCACTGTGTATCCTTCCGCCGTATGCAAAGTTAACATTGCCACGGGCCTAATCACTTTGTTCAAACGTTAATCAAGTGAAACTGCACAGTCACTAAAAAGAAAACATTTCTATAATTTGCAAATTCTTACACTTATATTGCATTAAAAAAACTGAAAGCAAAATAAATTATTTCAGTATTCACATATGTTTACCCAACACTTAGAATTAAAAGTTAAAATATGGAACCACTTTCCGTCTGTCGTGGCCGACGTTACTGGCCGCATGTTATTCAGTGTGTCGGTTGAAATACACGCAAGTAGGGGCAGCGACATTTCACAAAGGCTGATTTAAAGAAGTTCTCAATTGACTTTGATCAACCTGCGTGTTCACGTTCTCCACGATACAACAACAGCCCTGCAAACTAGTTCGTTGGTCCGGTGAGGACGGGACAGGCCGTGAGATGAGCAGCCTGTGTCATCTAGCGGGTAGTTGAGAAACGTTGCCCCTGCAGATATTCGCAACGCAACGACGCGCACTCCAAAGCTTGGCGGGCTCGCGCGCTCGACGGCGCCTAATAATCCCTCCGAGGCATGAATGCGAGCACGAGGTAAGTTTGATCACTCGGAGAGGGATAGGGTGCTCATTTGCATGCCGTTGTTATACATACCCTCATGTTAATGGTCGTGAGCTCAACGCTACGCATCTCCGCCTTCTCCTCTACTCAATTTTTTTTTTTTTATGAATCCCACCCGCATACCTGCTCCAGACTCTCGGCGCAACTATGTGCACCTCATGCTCTCGGGCTCAGGTAAAAAAGGCGTGACAGATTTTTTTGTTTAACTACAAATACCTTAACTGTAAATAATATGCCATAATTTTTTTTTTTATAACTATTACCTGCTACCCTAATAGTTAACTCGGTAGTCAAAGACACAGCTTCCTCGGCGCGAGAATGTGATTGTTTGGGAATGGCCCGTCCTTTCAGGTGTGTTTTACGCATTCACGTGTAGCTCCACCGTATTTCGTACACGTATACCAGTATGCTGATATTATAATAGTATACTGTGCCCTGTTGAAAGTAGTTGCAGTGAAAACCATTGCGCAGTTGTCTCGTCACGGATTATATTAACCGGTTCGCTTGCTTAAGGACGCTCAAGAGGGAAATATTATTTTCTACAGTTTAAGGATATTACATATTTTTTCGTTGCCGTGACAAATAACAGTCTGAAAATTTTTTTTTACGATGATGGAAAATTACTTTTCTAAAACTAGGAATTTTAAATATGTGTATTTTTTAGTACAAATTTCGCAATTGAAAAAAATTATTATTGCATTTTGTTGCCCAAGGGGCCGCGGGGGTATAGTGGTCAGACTACTCGCCTCCCACCTGGGAGAACCGGGTTCGATTACGGATTTTCGCGTGTTGGGATCGTGCCAAACAATGCCGCTGGTCGGCGAGTTTTCTCGGGTATCTCCCGTTTCCCCGCCCGTGCATTCCATACTCACCTCACTTCAGCCTCATTGGCTGTCAAGACCTCGATTTTAACAGTCTCCCAAACCTCTCCACACGCAACTCCGCTGTACCTCAAAATAATTGTTCATGTCTTCTGAATGACATAAAGTATATTTTCTTGGAAATTTTTAACGTGGTTCGCGCTTATTTAAAGTCAAAATACCTAGAATTTAAACCCTGAAATTATTACTGCAAGTGAACAAAGGGCGGATTTCAAAGAAATTCGAACAAGATTCTACTTGTGACTTCAGAAACACCTGAGCTGGACCCAAACTTTGTGTTCAAATAACTTTTAGAAACGTATAAAATTAGCGTTTTTAATTTAAAATTCTCGTATTTTGGCTAAAAAAAAACACGATTTTATTTTTAAAATTATTTGCATTATGGAGAGTTATCATTGATACCATGTCGTGATACCATAAAATATACCTCTTTTGGAAAATGATTTTGTGTGGCTTTGAGTTACCACATATGTCAAGGGACGTATTCTGCAAGGAGATCATTGGAGTGTCTTGTAGCCTTCAGACAGTTTGCTAACAGACCAGAAAACATTGAAGGAGTGCTTGAATATTCTTATGTTACTGCGTATTTCACGTGTGTTCATATTTTGAACTCTCCCTTGTTTGATGTGTTTCAAGAAAGATATGTCACATCATCGTTGTGGTGAACTTATGTGATGGTTTTCCTGGAAACTCCGTATCGACTGTGTCGTAGGACAATGAACTGAAATACTGGACCCTAAAAGGCGTTCGGATTTCGCTGGAGATGCAGAGCAAAGTGGCCGCGAACTAGGGGCGAACTTTGTCTTGTGGAACAGTGAAGCGCTTGGCATTATGTTTCACATGCATCATAGAGGAAGAAATTAAAATGCCGAAAAAACAAACAGCAGATGGTACACTCACTTCAGCAATGTAAAAAAAACGTAGCAGAAATTGCATTTTATATTCTATAATGTAACAATGTTAATACTTTTAATAATTAATCAATTTAAGTCACGAAAATGATTATTTTTATAACTTAAATAGATGTAAAATTAATAAATTGTTAAAAATATTTGTAAATATTGGTACTAATTTTATTACATACAATTAGCGTAGTTATAGTTATAATAGCCTCTTTTTTCAAAACATTCTTTTTGAAAAATCCAGAATATAAATATGCCTAAATTTTATATAAAAATCGACTTTTTTTGTGTTGAAATAATTAAACTGTAGCAAAATATTTTACGGTGGTATAAAAAATTGTATTCTTCTTTCATGTACAAAATAATTCTTATTTTGCTGACAGGTTTGGTAGTGTGTGTACTACTTTTTAATGATGTCTCCATTTTGTACAGTCGAGTTCAGTGTTCCATTGGGAAGACACTCTCCTTCTGCCTTAACAAGGGTGTCGAACCCCAACAAATTTATAATTTTATAATTGCACCAAACATTGTTCATCTTGTCGCCACAGGGCGGGAGCACCCGGAGGAAACCCATTTACCTCATTACAGTGACCAATGCATCCTTCTCCATCCACAACATCCGTATAGATGTCTGAACTAATAAACTCTTTAAAAATTTGCGCAGATATCACAAATACGTTGGAAAACTCAAGTTAAGAATCCCATTAAACACAGGAACAAAAGACAATTTGGTATAATAACTGAAATGAACACGATGCACCTATTGTACATCATGTTACATAAGAAAGGAAATTTGGTTGTAACACGACCAACTCGGCTCTCCATTGGTTGACAGCTGACTAGTGATTGGATGCCTGGTGTGGTATGGACCAATGAGACGGCGATACGTGAAGCTACAGTCCAATAGTCGATGGTTTTACAGTAGTGGTAGATGTAGGCCACTCGCTCCTAGCTTGTCTTTAACGCTAATAAACGTGCGCCGACCTCACTGTGTTTAAGGCTGCCGAAGATTGATTGAGCACTTTTGAAGTCAACCTTTGAAAAATGTCACTGCCCGTACCCACATATATTTTAACGGGCACACTGACTGGCATGCGCCCGGTAAAGTTGGCAACGGCGGAGAGAAAGTAGTTCCATATTTTAACTCTGAATAAAAAGGGCTACGTAAACTTTTGTGAATACTGGCGTTATTTATTTTGCGGTTTTTTTTAATGCATATAAAAGTAAGAATGTGCAAATATGTAAAAAAAGACATTTATTTCTGGAATAATTTTATAGTTTCACTTGACTGATGCATGAATTAAGTAATCAGTCCCATGTCAATGGTAGTTCTACATGCGGGGGAAGAAAACACAGTGAGCACACAAGTAGATCTTAAGAAAGGCTTTCAAAACATAGGTCCGTATGCCGAGACGAACCAAGTCGCCACTACCACTAAAAACGAAGGGAAATCGACACTAGACGGCTCGTTTCATCTGCTCAGTCACGTTAAGTGCTAGCCCGCTTTGTTTTTTAAGTGTAGAAATCTAGTCCCCGAATGACCTACCTAAATTACCATATAATGGAGATTTTCTGCAAAATGGCGGTAGCAAGACTCTTATTAGATTACGATTTAAATATTTCAATTTGTATGGAGCTGCATATTCACGCATTCCTGTCAAGAAAATTAAGTTATCGAACTAAAACGCTATATATACGATTATATTTTAATTTTTCACACAGTTTCGTTTCTGAAATGTAACTTGTAATTCTTTTACAGCAGCAATAGTTACGTCGCAGTTACTAGATAGAATAAATTGTTTTCACTATGATAGATTTTTAGTTGTTATCGTATGTAAGTGTAAATTATCTAAATGTGTACGCATCAGTTTATAAAATATAGAAATGTTTACAAAAGTCTGCATTTAAAAAATAAAGCAAATTTCTTTAACATTAAGCATATTACGCGAGGGCAGTTAAATATTTCCAAAGTATCTTCACAAAATCGTACCTATTATCCAATCTTTAAATTTTTTCGATTACTTCAAATAACAACCAATAAAATACCCATAAACTATTATATGTTTAGGCGCTGGAGCTGTGTGTGAAATATTGCTAATAATTAATTATTGCCTTCCCTCATAAATCCCTTTTAAAAATTTCTCCTAATTATATGATTTCATAAACTTTCGTTAAAATATTATAAATTGCAATTCCGCATACATTTATTAGTAAACTGGCAGTATTTAAAATTCGACGTGCGTTTTCTGTTGATGCCAGCAAATNGCAATTCCGCATACATTTATTAGTAAACTGGCAGTATTTAAAATTCGACGTGCGTTTTCTGTTGATGCCAGCAAAAAAATTAAATTTTTAAACAGTACAAGAATAATATGGGTATTTCGAGGAGTAGACCTCTCCGTTGTATTTCATACGAGAAGAAGCAGACGTCATAGTTACCGCCACTTCCTATTGGCTGAGATCTACTGGCGTCATTAAGTTCGGGAGAGCTCGTGTATCTTCGTATTTAGTAACCATCCATAATAAACTTCACAAAGCTGCACGTGGCTTAAACCAAAACGGATTGAACATAGGATATCTAGCTGACGTTTGGAATCTCCACTACAGGAAGTGGCCGTGGTGCTTCGCTTCTAGGCGAGACTGTGCTAAAGATGAGGTAGACCGATTCTTCGTCTACTGGGCATGTAAGTACCATGACCTACCCCAAACCAAACCCAACTGGCAGTCACGTGGTCAGCAGTGATGGACGTGTTTGTTTTTATCTTAATTTTCAGAAGACAAGCAAGCACTTTTGCATGAATGAAATACTTTCACCAGTTTGAATTTAATCAAACTGCATTACAAATTGGTTAGAGAAAGTATACAAACATCTCAAAGCACTGGTTTACTAAACAGTCTTCTAACCTCAAGTCCTGTCCACGCCGTTTATGATGTAGTCTATTCACGGTTACTTCCAACTTTTCTGAAGCTTTGCTGAAGTTGTACTTTCAGGCCATTCCTCCGCCTCATGCAAACGCAACCTTAGCCAAGTCTAGGGAATTACACCAAAGGGACAACGCACCGCATTCGTGCACCCTCAGTGTAATTATACTTTGCCTAAGTATTATTTCTTACACACATTTTTTCTCCCTGCTATTATTCATACTTATTAATTGTAAATGAAATATAATTATTTATTGATAGAATTGAAGTAAAAGATTGATAAAAGCAATGAGGTACTTTTATTTTAACAGAAGTATAATCCACAAGGCAATTTTTCAAAGGTTTGATTCAAAACGTGTGGAGATACCGCGAATGGAATATAGCCGTGTTGGCAGAAAAGCAGTTCAGTGTTGGGACACTGAGACTATGGGCTGTTCACGGTAAAGTGAGCACTTTTGAGACCCTAGTCATCTTTTTTCCCCATCAGCCATTTTTAATCCCTCAACCATTTTGTAAAATAAATATTGCCATGTAAGTAATAAACACAGTGTTTTTCATTTCACCGGACTATAAAGTTAACATCTAAGGCTACAATAAAATGTATGTATTGACCAATATTCAACTTTACAGTTAATAGCATGTAGTTATCCGTAGCCAGCGAGATCGCTGTAAAAGAGCTGTGTTTACGTTGCACAGCCTGCAGGAGTGTGCGTGCAGTGTGGTGACGTGCTTGGCACTGTGTGTGTTGCAGGCTGCTGGGTCGCGGCTCCATGTTCGTGTTCNAGCGGGCGTCGCTGCTGGACCTGGGGGCGGGCGACGGACGCACCACGCAGGTCATGGCGCCCCTCTTCAGCCGCGTCTTCGTCACCGAGGTCTCCGGCCCCATGCGCTCCGTCCTTGTCAAGAAGGGCTTCCGGTCAGTGCCTTGCTCTCCATGGAAATATGTCTTATTTTATACTAGCACTATATGTTGTTCAATTTGTGGATATCTGTGACTACTGTTTCCTGACATAACATTTTTTTAGATCGCATGGCTACTGCAAAATTACAGGTTAAAGTCAGATTTTGCTGTTTTTGTAATGTACAAATAAAATAAACCAAACTATTTTGCAGAAAAAGGGTAACTGAAAGATATTATCTAATTCATTTTAAGATGTGGCCAGTAAAAGTTATTATCTATAAATTTATAGAGAGCCACAAATAAAAAATATGCAAGAATATCCTTATTTTCAGTATAATTTTTTTTAATTACAAAAACGTTTCCTTGTGCAATTTGATAGAAGTCTTGAAGCTCTTGGCATCTTTTTCCAGTGTGAATTATCTCATTTCTGTTACATAAGATGGTTTTCATTATTTATGCATTTCTGTATCAGTAAAATTGTGATTTTGAATTGTATTTATGTGAAAACTGTGCACTCAAAAAAAATATTTTTCTGAGGTCAGAGTACTCACTGATAATGTCTAAAGCCCCTGTCATACTGTCAAATTTTTGTCTTCAACTATATATGACAATAAAATTTCAAGACAAAACACGGCCATAAAATTTATCCTTCCAACTAATTTTATCAAATAATCTTGTGCGGCGGGACATATTGAACGTAGAAACTCAGCTGTCACAACACACGTTATACCCTACCCTACCTCCCCTTCCGCTGGAGCACATGAGACACATGTCAGCCATTAACGCCCACGACGAAGGCAAGCCGGAGCACAGGAAGTAGTTAACATGTGTCGAGGTTGTAGCATGGGTTCCCTCCCCACCACCCCGAACACAGCCCCGTGAAACTTGTATACCCCAAAGAAAGGACGAGATAGTCTGGCGATTTCCGCCCACGAGAGAATTAAAACACATGCTGAAGGGTGATGCACACCGAGAAAAGGCTGACAAGCTTGGAAGTTTGTGCCACGCGCCCCCCTTCACTCCTAAAAAAATGCAGGAGAAGATTAACACGCGCTGCAGAAAAAGCTGACAGGGTTTGTCAGTGGCATTGCAGGTCACCCCCTTCCCCCTCCACCAGCAAGAGCCTTGGCACGTGGAGGATGTGGCCATTGTTCAGCATCTTCCACCCCCTTACCCTAACAAGGGAAGACATGTGTAAGGTTCTAGGGGGGGATGAAAATAGTTTAAAAACCAATTTGTGGGACATATAGGGGGTCAATCATATCGGGGCAGTCGGAAGCTGTGATACTCCACTCCAGGAGAGTGAGTTACCATCGTCACACTGAGAGAGTCAGTTACATCACAACAGTCGAGGGAGTCGTCCATCGGGATGCCGAGAGGCCGGGGTGTTGGACCCTGGCAGAGTTAGTCATGTTAGTCATGTTAGTTGAAGTAAGTCAGTTAGATACATGAGTATCGGGGCAGTTACCCAGTAACTCCGCGCACCGAGAGCCAGTTCGCCGAGACAGTCAGTCCGTGATACCCCATCGCCAGAAAGCGACAAGCGGCAGGTGGCCCGGCACTTGGAAGCGCCACACCGGGACGCGCATGGCGTCAGGCATCGGGAGCAGGATCGTGGATATCAGCCGAGTTAGTTACAACCCTAACCGAGAACAGGAGTCGAGTGGTGAGGTTCAACTAGGAGCGCCACATTCAGCTAGTGGGGGTAGTTCCGTGCAACCCTGCGCCGAGAGGGCGGATGCCAGGGTAAGGGCCTGCCAAGAGTCTCTCGCTGGGATGTGGGAGTCAGTCAGCCAACGCCAAAGGAGGAAGCCAGCTGAGTGCAGCATGCCAACAACAGCCAGTCCGAGGGCCTATATAAAGGCCACCCAACTCACCAGAACACAAGTTACTGCCGGAGCAGCACCAAACAGCAGAATACAAATAAGTACCAACGTCACCACTCAGTTACATGTCCTGTCACTTATGCCCCCCACAGCATCGGAAACGTTAGCCAGAACACCGTAATCAGCCCTTCAGGCCCAGAACTCACAGGGTCAGTAACATATGAGTTAATTCTCAGCACAAGGTGCCGAGAAAGTATGTGTAATTCCCGCAAAAGTGCGGGGAATGTGTGTAATGAATTCCCGGTCAAATTAACCTGTAAAACCAAGACGTGATACATTATTATTCACCCTATTCAACATTCAAGGCAACTTATAGTCTGTGCCTGGTAAAATTAACTCAGATCATATGAACCACTCTGTATCACACAGGTGGGGAGAAGCATCACTTAAATGTGTTTGAAAATGTGTCACACTGTCAAATTTGTTTACTGGGAGAATCTATTTTGAATTATTATTTAAAAGCAATTTCCATAGTGAGATATTGCTTTTTTTTTTGTCCATGCAGTCCATTACAGGAAAAAATGTAAGGAATGTTGTAATTTATGTTCACTTTTTTACTAAATCCAAATTTTATTTATCAGAGATGTTTCCTGCACAATGAAATTTAATGCATCTGAGTTCGTAATATTATGTACAATATTCACTTAAAATAGCAATCATGCTTCTAAATAAATTAATTATCTTCATTACCTACTTCGTTTCCAGCAGTTGTTCGTTATTTTAAAGTTTCTTGACGTCCATTTTTGTTGTGCACGATTCTAATTAACTGAGACCATCAAACATAAAAAAAAAATTATAACCTGTTCATTCTTCAAATCTTTGATGGAAACTGCAGCCACCCAACTTTCTCAGGAAAATATGGGGGCGTTTATGACGTTTCGATGAAGTCCCAATTTCCAACTTTATTTGACCAAACTTATTGGAAGCAGTTGACGGAAAAATTTTACCATGTGACAGGGGCTTAAGAGTTGAACAATATACAGGATAAGTCGTTTATGTATGCTAAGCCTTCGTGAGCTGAATCCTAGGACAAATAAATAGGGATGCATATATATATGATATAGGGCCTAAATTTATTTCTGAGGATGGTAGATGCCCTGGAACGTTGTTATTAGAAATGTGTTANATATATATGATATAGGGCCTAAATTTATTTCTGAGGATGGTAGATGCCCTGGAACGTTGTTATTAGAAATGTGTTATGCAACAATAAATTAGAAATCACTTGCTATTAAGCAACTAAAATTGGCATACAGGCAAACATTTACAATGGAGGTTACCATACAAAACGACGTTACAGAGCACATCCCTTCATTAATTAAATAGGGGTTGGCGCCCTCTAATTATTTAGCACTTTGTAAACCTAGCCTTGAAGCACTTTCACATGACATGTTAGTAATCACTACGCAGAAAGCAATAAAAAAAAGGTCGCCTCGGTAGTATCCGCTAATCCCTACCATTTCCTGAGAAATCACATTTCTTTGGAAAGCATATTAATGGTTGCCTGGGAGTTAGGCTTCCTGTACCACTGTCATGCATTGCGTGTGAACTGACATCCTGGCTAATGCCCCTGTTCTAAGGCATCAGGTTTATACGATTGTGGACGGCTGAGAAGTTACTGCGAGCAAGTGCCTTATTGTATTGGTTCCTGTGTCTTATCAAGTGGCGACGAGGTTGCCTGCCTGCTAGCATTGAGTTGGTAATTTACGCAGCAGACATTTCTTCATAAAGTGTGTGATAGAGTGGAGTCATGAGGAACTGACGGACATGCATATCACGTATGGCGAAATTATGAGTGATGCATCAGCTGCTCGTCGTCGATACGCCGGAAAGTTTCCAGCTCGACACTTACCAGTTACACGTGCATTCACTTCATTCCATCGGCGTTTGGACGACGACCTGCCACAACTACTTGAAGATGTACCACTGAATCTACGAGACGACATGTGGTGCATGCGCGATGCTGCACCAGCACACTTTAGTGGCACAGCAAGGCAGTACATGGGTGCGTGGTACATAGCGCGATAGATTGGCAGAGGTGGGCCAGTGGGTTGGCAACCCAGATTACCAGACCTAAGCCCAGTCGACTTCTACGTGTGGGGTCACTTGAAGGCACAGGTGTATGCAACCTGACGTGGACAGTGTGAAGGATCTCTGGCAACAAATTCAAGATTCATGCCGTACCGTACAGGCTAATCCCGGAATGTTGCAGCATATGAGACAGTCATATGATCATTACATTCGTGCATGTATGGAGATGGGTGGCTCACATTTCGACCATATGTTGTAACCGTGTAAATTCTTCGTATTCCAAATAAATCACTGATACAAGAAACTGGTGGTAGTGTTTTTTTANATATGTTGTAACCGTGTAAATTCTTCGTATTCCAAATAAATCACTGATACAAGAAACTGGTGGTAGTGTTTTTTTAGACTACCCCACACGACCACCATTTATACTAAGGGGTCATCAGTAGAGGTATTATGGGGAATTAGGCACNTTTTTTTAGACTACCCCACACGACCACCATTTATACTAAGGGGTCATCAGTAGAGGTATTATGGGGAATTAGGCACATCGGAATCTGGGACTGGAGCGTCGGAGCTATTCGTGCTGTCTTTCCGGTCATCCTACAGCCATAATGGATCCAGGTTACCTTGACCCTGGTGACCTTTGAACTTGACCCCAGTGACTTTAACCACAACAATTCAAAAAATTATATAAAAAATATTTAAAAAATTGTAAAAAAATTTATTTTAAAAATGTTTTTAAAAGAAATTAAATTTCCGGAGGCCCCCCACACACCCTCCACCCATACTCATTCCACCATCTTGGTAGGCGTCACAGCCACCGTCTGCCGTTTTGATCGGTGCAGTCCGCAATCTTGGTAGGGGCAGTCAGAGCCACCGTCAGCCATTTGTTTTTTTTTGTTTGTCATTTGTTTATACATTACTGGAATTTTTCTCTCACCTTCCTTTGAACGCCATCTTGATTTTTTCATTTTTCATTTGATTATACATTACCGGAGTTTGTCTCTCACCTTCGCTCGACCGCCGTCTTGGTTTTTTCGTTTGTCATTTGTTTTACATTGCTGGTGCTGTCCCCAGCACCGGGCCCAGCAGACGACTTACCTTCTCCACTCCCCTTTTCCAATATATTTAATTGGCCAATTTCCCCACCCTCTTCCAATATATTTTATTGCTCCACCAATGTTTGTCATTAACTAATTACTCGGGTGGTTTCAGAAACCTTCGTTCGACCAATTAGAAGCGTTCGCTCAAACTCTATCCCTGTCTCTCAATGGATAATTGCCCCACCCCATCACCCCCTTCACCAATTATTCACCTTCGTTCAACAAATTAGTCGGCAGGCCTCCACCCCCAACCCTGGTTCTCATTGGCTAACTACATCACGTGACAACCTCTTGGATTTGCTAATTGCTCGTGCGTTTTCGGAAACCTTCGTCCCGATTACTCGGCGGCCTACTTTAATCGCGAATGCGAACTATTATTTTTTTTTCATTAAAAACTGTCTATTATTCTAACACTGAGCACCCTCGGGAAATCAGTAATTTTTCTCGATTTTAGAAATGTACGTTTGCTGTCCGAGCGGCTATAAAATTCTTTCTGCCATTTTGGCATTTGAAAGGGTGCGCTCGCTTAGTGCCTTGGACAAATGGGACGAGTTACCGCATCTACCCGAAATAATTTCTACTGGTCTACGCACCTTACGAAATTTCGACATTCAAGTATTTGCCGGCCTACCTGCAGCAGAACGAAGACACACGGGACAACATTCCGTGCAAGGAGTGTTTCGAGGGCTGCACCACCTCGGTTCCTGACACGCCGCATCGCAGGCGTTGGTGCAAGGCCCGCCGAGCAGCCCTCGCGACGTCTGCGCCCGTAGAAGACGCCCTCCCCTTAGAAGACGGCATTCGCGTGCAAGTTATCTTCTCGCAAGCTGTACCCGTGGAAGATGCTCCCCTTCAAGAAATGTACTGGCGAGCACTACCCGACGTGGAAACCAACCCAGAACACAGGTGCTCGATGTATATGGACCTCGGTAAAGTTTTAAATTACATTGTAAAAATTTTGTTGAAACTCGGTGTGTTCATGGGAACCTAAACATTTTTTACATAACAGAAAAACATGTAGTGAAAAAAAAAATGTTTTGCAACAACCAACGTTTACACTCGTTGGACTCGGTACACCATCAAGCAGATTGCCATCTCGTACAGTGACGAAGACGAGAAAATCAAAGTTTTCACTTTTTTGCCACAGTGTCCATGGCAGTATGCTGATCGTACTATGCAACAGGCGTACCGCCTGCATACGTATGAAACGCACGGACTAAGGTATGATGAGGGGAATATTCCGTACGGAGAAATTCTGGCAATACTGGACTCTGCCATAATTCCCTATTATCCTGTGTATGTGTTTGTAAGATGCCAAGAGTCGGCGATTCGCAATGCGTGCCCCATTGGAACGAACTTTGTAGACCTTCACAAGCATTGCCTCTGCCCGCCGTTTCGAAAGCTCGACAAGACGTACGCCACAAGACTTCACAAGTGCAAAAAATCAAAGATATTGCTGTGCTCCCGTGCAACGCGGAAGCCCCAAGATTGTAAAGATATGATAATACGTGGTATATTAAAAAAATATATATTACTTTTTTAATGCCCTCCGTGACTCAGAGAAGAAACACGTGTAAAAAAACATTCCTTGTATTATGCAGAATAATAACAACATTGTAATGTGTGTGAATAAATAAATGTGTTTAAAACAATATACAGATTTTGATGAAATATCGAGTTATGCCCTGCTCACGTAAGTTTTAAAAAAAAACGCTGTTTGTAAAAAAAAAATTAGTATATCAGTTTTGTTATAATTTAAAGAAAGAATATTCAATAACACTCTAGCCGTCACTAACATAACGTGTATACTGTATATATGTATAAATGTACATATATATCGTGTACGAACGTAATTACTTAAATAATAAGTAATGGATTTGGAAAAAAATCACATGTCGTGTACGGATGCGAAATGCTACTTTCTATAAAGTAATCATGGCTCGAAAAACCCAAAAACAGAGTTGAATCCACTTCGTTACCCTCACGGTATGCGATACGCACAGTGAAGGATAACATGCATTCCCCTTAACTCAGGCATAGACGCTCATCATTAAAAACATTTCCTCCTTCCCAATTTTAAAATCAGTACGTTAGGAAATGTAGGCAGCGGGGAAAAAATGCCCATATGGTTACTCCACGTGCGGCGATTTTTATAGCACCCATTGTCAGCATATAAAATTCTTTATACGCATACATAATGCACATATAGTAAGTTTTGCAGGGAAAAAATCATATCGTGAGGAGACGCTAGCTTAAACGTACGCCCACCACAAGTACAAAATCATAAAAAACTGTTACCTTCGGCAAACAAATTTCTATATTTTCATACATTTGTGTGCGCTCGTTTCATTAAGAGATATATCTGATCCGCGGTAAAACACCCCCCCCCCCTTCTTAAGAGTCTCATCACACTGCTACGCGACTTTAGCCTAATGAAAATAATAGTACACACTCTTTATGAATTACGCTAACTAAAGCGTAGTTTTATTCCCGAGAGGCTAGTCCACCATGCAGATTTATACCACAATAAGAATTCCAGCAAAAACACGCGCATACTGCTCTCATTCACCACCCTTCAACCTCGTCGAGACACATAAAGAAAGACATCACAAGTGCCAAAAAGATTAGAGCATATTGCAGACATTCCATTACGGAGACCATGAAATTTTAGTTATGTTAATCCCTTTAGAATGTAGAAAATTGATTCTATATACAGTTTTTGTGTAAATTAATTCTGGCTCGAACTCCACCTTTGTTTTTGGTTTTTTCGTGTAAAAAAATCAAATGTGATTCTTTTTATTACTTCTGTCGAAACCAAAGATACTTTGTGATGTTGTGAAACCATGCAATCAGGGGGGAAAACGATCATTTTCCACTTTCCCATACGTTAAACACACGCAAACACCTACACATATACACACAGAGGCAATTGCAGGTGAGACTGATAGACGCGTTTAAAAACATATTTAAAGAAGTGGTCACGAGTCTCCCATTACAGAAGTAGACGAGAGGCACGTACAGTCGTGATCTGAGCTCGCGCACACGGCCAGCCGCGCTGTACAAGGTGTTGAATTGGACTTCGCCCTGGCGCACTGACCGCCGGGGGGAGGCTTGTCGCTCCAGCAGCTTGTCTTATTTCTCACACAAGCCAACTCTAACTAACTCATAGGATAATAAACACAGATATCTGCACGCACAAGTCAAACCCAGGGAAGACCCACGTTCAAGGGGACCCGGGTTCGATACTCAACTCGTTCGGTCCGAATTTATATTTTAAAAATAACTCCAGGTGAATGCCGGGATGGTTTCTTGGTCAAGTCCTTACTTGTTCCCACTTACCATAGCAACTCGCTCCGTCTCAAAATAGTATAAAATTTACTTTTATTAGTATTTTAGCTTGCACGCTACCTAGATAATGTAAACTCACGCTACTATTTTACGAGAATATAATGCAGTCACATATAAAAAATATTTATACAGGATGATTCTAAAATCATGGGACAAACATTGAGGGGTGGTAGAGCTCACTAAAACAAACAATTATTGTATATGAATATATGGGCGGGAGTGACGCGTTGAGGCACAAACACAAAAATAGCAAATGAAATGCAACACATTGTTTATTTACAACGTCGCCGCTAAATGCCTTTTTCCAGCAATGTTTATAATAATTGCTCAAAATTGCTACCACTGACAGTAATGCAAGCTTGGTAGCGTCGGTGGAGTGATGCTGATGCTGATGCAGCAGGTCACTGGCGCACCGTTTGACTGCCCTCAACTATCGCCACCATTGTCAGCCAATCACGCCATATGTAGAGGTCGCCAAGCATGCGTGACTGTTGGTGGATGCATTTCCAGCAACTGTTTTAACATTTTATGTTCGGAATCACTCGTTAAGTATGCTTCTAATGAACATTTTATGTTTCCGTTAATGTGTTATGTTTTTGTGTTTGTGCCTCAACGCGTCACTTCCGCCCATATATTCCTATACAATAATTGTTTGTTTTAGTGAGCTCCACCACCCCTCAATGTTTTTCCCACTATTTTAGAATCATCCTGTATGTTTTCATTATAAGAGGAAGGGGGTTGCGCCATTTCTCTCACATTGAATCCGCAGCATCCGGCTCTCAGAATCACGAGCCCGCCACGTTTCGAGCACGAAAGACATAAAAAAAAAATTTGCAACACGTAATACAGACAAATGTGTACGTATTAACTTAAAAAAAAAAGAATTTATTGAGCACAAAAATTTATTTGGTATCATCAGCAATTCCTTGTATATTTCAGGCATACTGAGATACCATCTTGCATTTCACAAGTATTTAAACATTTAAAGCAACCATTTCGCACACATTGCGCTGTTGGCCAGTCTGATATCTCTACGCATATATACCGAATCGGGTCATTATTATTCTCTTCGTGGAGGCTTGCTGACTGATTGGTCGAACGAAGATGAATCATTTGGTGTAAGGGGTGATGGGGGTGGGGCAGTTAGTCAATGAGAAACAGGGATAGAGTTCGAGCGAACGCTTCTAATTGGTCGAGCGAAGGTTTCCGAAAACGCACGATGAATCAACCAATAAGAAAGATTAGCGAAGAAACTAAATATATTGGAGTGGAGAGAAACAGACTTATTGGTCGAACGAAGGTTTCCGAAAACAGCTTAGTAATTAGCCAATTAGAAACATTGGCGGAGAAATTAAATATATGGGAAGGTCAGTCGTCTGCTGGGCCCGGTGCTGGACAGCACCGGCAATGTAAATCAAATAAAAACGAAAAAACCAAAATGGTGGACAAACGAAGGTGAGAGACAAACTCCAGTAATGCATAAACAAATGACAAACTAAAAAAACAAGATGGCTGTCGAACGAAGGTGAGAGACAAACTCCAGTAATGTATAAACTAATTACAAACAAAAACAAGATGGCGGACTGCACCGACCAATATGGTGGTTTTATTATGGATGGAGGGGTTAGGGACCTCGCGAAATTTAAGTTATTTTAAATAAATTTTTTAAAAAAATTTTAATAGATTTTATATTTATTTAATATAATTTATATATATTTTAAATTTTTTGGATTTTTGAATTTTTGGAGGCAAACGTGGTCATTGTCAAGGTCATCTGGATCCATTATGTCCGCAGGCAGACCGGAATGACAGAGAACGAACAGCTCTCACGCTCCGTCCCACGTTCCAATGTGTCAAAGTCCCCATAACCCCTCTACTGTCATTTACCTGCAATATGACAAAAACGTGAACCAGGTTGTCAGTTATGGTCCATACGGTATAAGAAGGCCACTTTCTGACAGTCAGTGAGTGGCACTTAATGCATACGAAACAAAGTGCCATTTACAAAATCCTGTACCAGTTGATGCACGAACGAACAAAAGTTAAAATTACGGTGGCTATTCTGAGTGCACTGCTGATGCACATCCGAAAAGCAGAAAATACGCGGATGAGAAAGAGTTCTTAGATTTATTAATACATTTTATTTTACAAGGTCACAAAACAATGGTTGCTAGTGTTAAAAACTAAACTTCGTGATAATGTAGTTATGTATAGGTGTTCAAAATGAAATGTACAATAGAACGATACGACGTGGAAAAGTTTCACGTCGTATCATCCCTCTCCAACCTCGCTTTCAACACGTCCTTGATATTAATTCCAAAAGCATACAGAAATATTGCATAATATTGTTGAATTATTTTTTCTAATAATTTAACGAAACGACATGAATTTGAAATATATTTCCAGCCCGTAATATAAGAACTATAAACTCTAAAAAAATACGCTATCTGTTGACCAAAAAAAGGGTTACTCAAATTTGCGTGATATATAAAGAATTTACAAACAGATGCCAATAGTTATATTTTTCCACGAGCTCTGCATAATTTTTAAAGTAACATATATTTAATTTACAGCGATTTGGAGTACAAGTAATTTATATCCGGCGGGTAATCGTTCGTCTACGTAAATTATACGCCATTTTGTTCTCCCGAAACCCATCTCCTTGTTTCCGTAGAAAGTTAGACACGCGTGAATAGTTTTTAAGCAATTCTAACGTTATTCCACGTCACATATTTCCAACTCGAATATATTAGCTATAACGTCCAAAGTGTGATAATAGATACAACATACCGTCTCGCAAATGTTAACCCAAATTCACTATCTCGGACAAATTAAAAAAGAGTTATCAAATATTTAATTCTTTGCAACATTTTATATTTTTACTTTTATAACCTACTTATTTTTTTTAGAAAGATGTCAGTCTTAAAATATCTTAAAATTGGTTAAGCATACAGTATAAAGGCAAGTGGATTAACTGACAGCGTGTTGATAAAAAATACAGCCCCGACTTGACGGACCAGCTGATGGCGGAAGGATACGTAGTCAGATGTAAACAGTGGCGCTACTTTCGCAGATCTGTCAGAAAGTGGCCTTCTTTTACAGTATGGACTATAGTATGTCGTGGACCACAGGGCATGTACAGGCTTCCTACTATCCAGGCAACTATTCATCTTGACGTGGGCTTGTCTAGGCCCCACAGTTGTGGCGCCAAATTAACTTGACGTATGTAAGCCCCACTGTAAAAGACAAGGCGGCTTATACGGTCAAAGTTAATGTCCCCCAGGCCCCGACTATTAGGTGCGTGGGGGGG
>NQII01001824.1:112838-129535 GCA_002778355.1 Clitarchus hookeri
GGGGGGGAAGGCCTCCGCTTCAGCTCCACGTGTCTGGAGATTTTCCATGCCACGTGCCTATTCGAAGGCGACAGCAAAGTGCGCTAAAGGTTGAAGGAGGTGGGGTAAGGGGGTGAGGGAAGTGAGCCAAAGGCGTGCTATAATCCTCAAAACTGTCACGCGACAATCTGCCGACCAACTAAAAAATATGATTTTCTGCTTTAACGGTCGGGATTAGCGGATACTACCAAGGCGACTTTTTTATTGCTTTTTGCATGCTGATTACTAACATGTCATGTCAAATTGCTTCAGGGGCAGGGTTACAAAGTACTAAGCAACTGGATAGTGCCAACCCCTATTTAATGTATGAAGGGGTATGCTCTCCACAATGCCGTTGTGTGTGGTAATCTGCCTTGTAAATGTTTGTCTGTATATAAATTTTCGTTGCTTGATCGCAAGTGGTTTCCGATTTATCGTTGCACAATACATTTCCAATCGCAAAGTTCCAGGGCTTCTACCACCCCCAGAAACCAATTTATGCCCTATGTCGCATATGTATTTCCTATTTAATTGTCCTAAGGATTCCGCTCACGCCGGTTTAGCATACATTAACGACACAGCCTGTATATATGGAATTTATAAATATAAAATAAAAACATTTTCCGTGGCCAACGTCTTTAAGGGTCCCGCCTGTCTATATCGTTTTCCGCCGGTTTTGGCCGAGTAGCGCGGGAGCTATAAGGGTCACACTGGCACGTGCCACAATAGCGTCATTGCCGCTACGGGCAGGGCCCTGAACTGGCGTGCAGTGTTCTCGTCGTGATGCGTGCATCCATGGGACTTTCAGCGGTGACCCTATCATCTTTTTTTTTTAAGTCTGTAGCTAAGTTCAATACAGGCTCCTGTCGTGGTTCGGCTCGTGTCCTGCTAGTATGTTTTAAGATACGGCAGTCTTAAAAAATAACCATTTTTAAGTATATGGGAGGGCTTCAAAATAATATTTACAGCATGCGTGGTAAATTTAAAGTACCATTCCTTCCTCGTCTCGGGTATGGTGTATTTTATAATTGGCAAACATGTTGGGGTCACGTTTAAAAGTTTCGCCAAGAAACCAGTATTTCACTCAGGCGGGTCCTTAAGGGAGTCGAATATTGCGTATGAAATCAGTGCTTGTGCGTATAAGCGTATCTCAGAAAATGAATGTTCTGTGAAAATTACTCCATTGCCCCATTATAATTGCAATTATTCAGCCGTATGAGTGATGTACCTAGTAAAGTTGCAGCTTCAATAATGAATACTGAACACGTTTTATGACTCGAAAACTGGTAACACTACAATTATTACTATTTCTTCCCTGTAAGGCCATTAGTGCATGCTATATTTTTTATTTAAAATTAATGAAATGCTGGCCATTATAATGTTTAATCACATTTCAATTTCCGTGATGTGTACTTTATAAATTTCGAAATGTATTATTATGAATAATGTTAACACACAAAATTAAATATTTTTTCTACAACTTGTTTGGAAGTGTAGAAATTAAATAAATTGTTATTTGTACAGAATAATGAAACAGGTAAGTGCTAGTAATAGCATGAAACAAATTAAAACTAATTTAGAATTCCTTTTGTTGAATTATTAACGAAATAATTGTTGTACTATTTTGTTCCAAAACCTTTTTTATTTTCGACTTGTGGTTATTAATCACTGGTAATGGAAAAGGTCCATACAGATAGGTCAACCTATCAAGCGATATTTTTACTTTAGTTGGCATTTTTTATTTCGATGTGACATAAAACACGTGTTCTCTAATGTACGTTACGGCAGTCAGTCAAGTTCCCTCTATTGTATTTTGAACCGCCTACACACTCTCTGGTCTCTAAGAAGCATCTGCACACTTTAGTAGTCAAGTCAGTTGAATAGAACATGATGCCAAACTGTGATCATTAACAACCGTGCACCATTGGCCATAACGAGGGGCTTGCACGAGACATTAATTAACGTTCTCGAGGTAAATCGTGTTTTATAGTTTTACGTAAGTCACTGGTGGAAAACAAAGAAAGCACGATCCTGCATTAACTGTTTTTACTAACTACGAGAGCAAATATATTATACCAGAGTAATTTTTTTTTGCCGAACCTTTTGTGTCCTCGTTGAGCAGTGTATGCTAAATAAATATGCCAACATTGCAGAATAGCTGCTCACAAAGTTGGCAGGCGAAAACCCTTGTCTGGGATCCCCTATCGTTATTTATCTATGCTGTCTTTTAAAAATCGGTGGAATTCTATAGACGTATTTGAAGTCAACTTACGTTCCACGTCCTCTTAACTACGTCTCCACACAGGAATGAGGGGGAAGGGGGGGTGACACTAGATACGGACTACAGTGTTCGTATTCAGCACTAACGTATGTGGTTGCGCACCAACACTAAGGCCAGACACATATCCAAGAGAAGAGATGTCCACGGGGTCTGGATGGACACCTCCTAATAGTAAAAATACGTCAAGTAGAATGTAAGTAAAATTAGCGAGCAGAAACAAAAGTAGCATAGGCTGTTCACCATTAGTTGAGCACTTTTAAAATCAACCTTTGACAATCGTCACTGCCCCTACCTTCAGATATTTTAACGGGATATTGACTTGCATCCGCCTAGTAAAGTTGGTAATGACTGAGAGAAAGTAGTTCCAAACGTTAACTTCTAAGTGTTAGGTAAACATCCGCGGGTATTGGAATTATTTCTTCTGTTATTTTGTTTTTTAATGCATTCAAAACATAAAAATTAGTAAATTTGTAAAATATTCAATTTTCTAATGGTTTCAAATTCTCACCTGGCCGACACATGAATAAAGGGATAATGCGCACGACAATGTTAATTTTACTTATAGCGGAAGAATACACAACGCGCATGCAAGTAGACCACTAAGCAGGGCTTTCAAAAGTGCTCAGTTTACCGTGAACTGCCTTTAAGATGTATACAATTCTGAGAGAACCGCTGTTGCATTACTCACGAATCGGTAGCTGAAGTGGTCACCGTCACAGCACATCCTTTGTCTTATCTTATCTCCCGTCTAGTCTCTCTTGTTATTATTGCAGTTTAAGATTTTCAAAATGTATTTTTTTTTCGCTCGTGCGGTGTTCGAATGCGAAAATTAATATTCATTATCAGAGGCCACGGAGGTAGTATGCTGAAGATATTGCATCGTATAAACAAAAACTGGCATCATGACGTAGCTAGGAGTTTGTTAGATAGAAGAAAACTTTTATGTTAAAAGAAAACGTTTTGAACATTCACGTTCTTATTATTTTATCAACTGAGTTAAATTGCACACAGGAAAGAAACTAACTGAGACTTGCGAAATGTATAATACAAAGTACGAGACAAATATATATGTGAGCGTGTGTTTGTATATACAACATGTAGTTTCGCAGTTAACTAGCATACTGCTGAGTGCACCAACACACATATTGCGAAACTGTGACATACTACTTCCCGCGCGCTGTCGCGCGCGCGCGCGCACACACACACACACACACACGCCATGTGAGGACAGATGCACTGCGAAGGTGAACCAATCAGAGAATAATAACCCACGTGGGTTTGTTTACCTCGGCACTAATCAAAGCGCGGAAGAAATGTATACAAGAATTCTTTCCGCGAAAATCACATGTCTGTACCTACGGCAGGAATTACGGGATTTATTTCCCGTGGTTGCCGCGAGGTTAATTTCAAAAGTTGGGGACAGTGGTGTCGTCAAATGTCGCCGCGGTCGAGTCACTCTCTCCCCTGGAGGACCGGGAGTCCGCGGAGGAAGGGGGGAGTGTGTGCCCCTTCGCCGTCAGCCAACCAGATCACGACGTGGGCTCACATCTGTGGGAGCGCCCTCGTGTGTCCTTGGAGTGATCCCCCACCGCGCTGTCTTCTTCCTTTTCCATCGGCACGACACATGACAAATGCCGATGATCGCCGGACACAGTTTGTCTTATTATTCCCCTCTCCTATCCCACTGCGCCCATCGGTAAGGAACGGCGCGGGTCCTTGTTGGAGTTTCTGTCCTTTTGTACACCGCCGTGAAGTATGTTTGTGCGGAGGAACGGCGGGGCGGTTCTTGTCTCTCCTTCTCCTTTGTTTCGCCCGAGGCGCCCTCCGAAATGGGTCTAACGTTGTGACCCGATTCGCTCGTAAAGAAAACTTGGCCAGGCAAATGCACGAGTTGGTTTACTCGAAGCTCGCAATTCACTTCGAATGTAAATTGCGTTTTTTTGTTTGTTGGTTAGTGCTGCCCGTCAATGCCTCAACTCTTTCAGGGACATACAAGAATGTAATTTTAGGCGTTGCAACGGAACAAATTTCTTGTTCGGAACTTTGCGAGTATCAGTATAGTCCATTCACGTTCACTTCCAACTTTTTCTAAAGTCCTGCTGAAGTTCTACTTCCAGGATATTCCTCCGCCTCATGCAAACTAAGTTTAGCCAAGACTAAAAAATTACAACAAAGGGACAGCGTACCGCATTCATGATCTGTCAGTTTAATAATATTCTGCATAACAACTATTTCTTGCCAGGCATAGCTAACACGCGTTATTATCTCTCTGTATTTATTAATATAATTATAAATGAAATATTATAATTGGTAGACGGAATACAAGTAAAAGTTGAATTTAACCAAAAATAAGGTACTTTTATGTTAACACTAGCATAAAACGCTTGCAATACGCGGCATATTTAGGAAACAACCAAACTCGTAATTCATAGTGCGATTTCTCAAAGGTTTGATTCTAAAAGTACGAGGAAACCGGGAATAGACTATATGAATCTCTGCCATATGTCGGGACCAATACATATATGTGGGTTTGAGGTTATCTTATGAGACTACATAAAGCGACGAACGATGTCTCCTACCACGCGAGAGATTATATCTTATTGGACGCAGTTTTTCCTGTGTACAATGCACATTATTAAATTCATTTCCTGTGCAAATTTAAGTAGCAGTATTATGGGGACTTGGCACATCGGGACCTAGGACTGGAGCATCGGAGCTGTTCGTGCTCGGTCATTTCGGTCGGCCGGTGGCCATAATGGATCCACGTGACCTTTACATTTGACCTTGACCCCGATGACTTTTGACCTTGAAACCCCCAAAAAATATTTAAAAAATTAAAATTTTTTTAAAAATGTATTATTAAATTTTATTATTATTAAAAATGTATTATTAAAAGTTTATTTAAACATTTATTTTAAAAAAACTTAAGTTTTTAGATGTCTCCCACACCCCATTCCACCCATACTCATTCCACCATCTTGGTCCGTGCAATCCGCCATATTGGTAGGTCCAGCCGTCCGCCATCTTGGTCGGTGCAGCCATCCGTCATCTTGGTCGGTACAGTCCGTCATATTGGTAGGCGTCACAGCCACCGTCTGCCATCTTGGTTTTTTGTTTGTAATTTGTTCATACATTACTGGAGATTCTCTCTCACCTTCGTTCGACCGCCATCTTAGTTTTTCGTTTGTCATTTGTTTTACATTACTGGTACTGTCCCCAGCACCGCACCCTGCAGACGACTGACCCCCTCCTCTCCCCAATTTCAATATATTTAATTGACCAATTACTCCACCCCTGATTCTTATAGGCTAATTGCCCACTCCCTTTCAATATATTTAATTTCTCCGTCAATTTTTCTTATTGGCAAATTACTCAGGTGTTTTCGGAAACCTTCGTTCTGTCCAATCAGCGGCCTACTTTAATCGTGAGGGCGGACTATATTTTCCCCATTTCTTTATAAGACGCACCCCGAGCCCCCCTCGGGAAATCAATCATTTTTCTAGCTCTTAGAAATGTACGCGTGTTGTCCGAGCGGCCATAAAATCCTATTGGTCATTTTGGCATTTTGAAGGGGTGCTTGCTTAGTGCCTCGGGCAAACGGGACGAGTTACTATATCTGCCGAAAGAATTTCTCGTGGTCTACGCACATTACGAAATTTCGACTGTATTCAAGTATTTGCCGGCTTACCTGCAGGAAGACGAAGACATACGGGACTGCCTCTCGTGCAATGAGTGTTTCAAGGGCTGCACCACCTGCGTCGACCATGATATTCACGAGTGTACGAAAGTTTGGTTTAATTTATAACAGAGGTCAGTTGATGCGAAGATTATGTATAAAAAAACATGTGAATGAAGTAGTTGTAGATTTTACCGAATAAGATATTTTTTGGAAATAATTACGAGTTTCATGTATTCTTTGTTTTAGAAAAAAAATTTGGAATTTAAAATATAAAATGCAATTAAGGATTAAATAATTATATAAGGTGTAATTGTACTTTAATTAATATTAACATGAAAAATTACTTTTTTATAATATGTCTTAAAGTTTTTATTAAAAAATGTATATTTAATAAATTGTGCGTGTAGTCAAAGTTCCGCATCATGCATGTAGGTATACTGTTGATTGATAAAATATTATTTTTTAAATAGGAATGAAAAATTACAAATTTTGCAATGCATATAAATATAAGTGCCGACAGCTCGTCTGGTGCCTGAATCGTGACATTGTCGCCATCTATGTGATGTAAATAGAATATAAAATGCAGGGCGCTGACAGCGCAACCTATACTTTATAAACAAACAAAAATGGCTGCCTCCTGGTGGCGATATCGATTAATACACTAGCGCCGCCTATGTGTGAAAATATGAAATCCAAAATGGCGTCCTCCAGCAATGTTTAAACAAATGACAAACTAATAAACTAAAATGGCTGCCACCAAAAATGTATAAACACACGACAAACGAGCAAAACCAATATGGCGACACACGATAGAATGAGTATAGGTGAGGGGTGGTGGGGGTGAGGGGAACCTCCGGAAATATAAGTTTTTTAAAATAAATTCTGATAACAAATTTGTTAATAATTTTTTATAACAGATATTTAAAAATACATTTTTTAAAATTATTTTTAAATATATTATTTTTATATTTGTTTTTTAAGGTTAAAGTTCACCGGGATCAAGTTCAAATGTCACCAGGGTAAACGTCAAATGTCACCAGGGTGAAGGTTAAATGTCATCAGGTAAAGGTCAAATGTCACCAGGGTAAAGGTCAAATGTCACCAGGGTAAAGGTCACCTTGATCCAATATGGCCGCCGACCGACCGGAATGACAGAGCACAAACAGCTCCGACGCTCCGGTCCCAGGCCCCGATGTGCCAAAGTCCCCACAATCCCTCTACCAACGTACAATATGTGGACCACAATGCCTCAAAGGGTTAATAGTCCAGTCACTTTAGCTCACAAAAATCCACTTGAGAAAAAAATCACGCGAGCAGCAGGGTAATTACTACACACATAGCTTAAGGCCTCCTGAATGACTTACTTAAATATCCCGGGTGTAAATATTGTGACATAACCCCCATCGTGGAAAATGGTATTCAAAAACCGTTTTCTCTGCCTGTATTTCCAGAACCGTACAGTTTATACAAGAAATTAAAAAAAAAAGGTATTCAGCATAAATTTCCTACAAGAAGTGAGTGAAGATATTTGGGCGGCCCTTAATAGTGAGGTCTTGAGAGCCGATGAGGGTGATTGAGGTGAATATGGAGCAGCGCCGGAATGAAAGAGCGGGGGAAACGGGAGATGCCCGAGGAAACCCGGTCGACCAGCGGCATCGTCCGGCACGATTCCCACATGCGAAAGTCTGGGAGTGGCCTGACCGGGGATTGAACCCGGTTCGCCGTGGTGGGAGGCGAGCAGTCTAACCGCTCAGATGCTGCGGCCTCTCCTTCAAGAAAATTTATTTGTGATTTTTATTACAACCAACCGTTTTGTTGCAAAATCTAATGAAAACCTTTTTAAAATGTTTTAACACAATCAATGTAAACAGCATTTTAGACCGTTAAGGTGTATGTGTCTCATTGGACAAGAAAACGATCTCCGGTGCTTCGAAACCAACCAATAGCATGATTAAAATTACGAGTCGATATCGAAGCTCGCAGCTACGGAGTTTGATTGGGGAATCGGTGTTGAAGAAATTCCTTCTCAGTGGATCAGTTTGAAAAATAACTGTTTCAAAAGAAAATTCATTCAACGTGAATTGCTCAGAAAATACTGCAACGTAAAAAAAAACTGCTTTTTAAAATGTAAAGTTTAATGTTAAATTTTAGGTAATAGTATCAAACATGAAAATTTGCAATATTTCTCAACGTGCCAGTAATTCTTAAGAAGTGTCTCGTAGACTGCTTTTTGTTCGATACTGTTATTTTAATATTTAAGATTGTTTCCCTATGTAAACTCTGTGACTGCAGGCCTGACAAGTATCTCCCTTAATCTTCAGTACTCATAATATCCTGCAGCGTTTGTGCCTTTTGTACGTAACCATGCGACGTAAGATCCAACACGTTACAATAGCGACATGGACCTGTAGACTGAAGATGAGGCGCACAGGTTTTCTTCTTCTGCGTCTTTCGCCAACGTTGATTCAGCCGTCGCCAATGCAACTGTCAAATTCACACGGCCAGCAGAGATGTGCGTGTTAGTTTTTCAACATGCCCGTCCTTCTACACGAACAAAATCAGGGTGTATCAGAATTCGACCGATAAACATCGGCCACGGGTTAATCGCGAAATAAAAAGAAGCTGGAAACATGCATGCGACATATGGTCTGAAACGAATCGCACTGGGGGGGNTGACCTGAAATACTAGTTTATTACAACTACTGGAGAAAATGTTTATGATGGAGCAGCAAGTGTCTGGATGATGGATAACTGAACAAAGACCTGCAACCACTACTACACCTGTCGCTGCCATCGAGTTATTTCGTGTAACCGCGGTTACTACCCTTATTCCGAACTAACCTCCATGACGCGGTAGCATATTTGGGATCACACCCGTCTTAACACAAGGGGCAAATGGGGAAATTGTCTAGGAGAGCCTGTTTTAAAGGGGTGCTTGTTAAAACCGTGCACTTTTTAAAAATTCCCTTTTTGTAATTTTTAAATTTTCTGAAAATTTCGCAGAGTTGGCCAACTTTTATTTGTGTGTATGGAACAGTTTCAAGATCAGCTACCGATACAATGTTTTTCACAATATTAAATAATGGTGAAACTATTAAATGAAGTAATTAAAATATTAAGAGAATGAAAATAATTGTTTTGGTATTCCTTGTAAAAAAAATTTATGGAACTGAAAACAAAAATTTGGGTTTTTTTTTGTACAGGATTCAATGATTGGAAACATAAAAATTGTTTCAATAAGCACGTGCGAAGCTATGGACATTGGAATAATGTGAAAACTCAGTTCTCTAGAGAAAAAGTGTTTGGTAAAGTGGAGCGTGAGATTCATGAGCAATACGTGAAAGGTGTTTGTACTGGAAACAGATTTTGCAGTCATAAGCGTTATCAAATTTCTAGGGAAGAGGGGCTTAGCTTTTCGAAGGTTCAATGAAACTGTTAGCTCAAACGACAACGGGATCTCCCTTGGATTTCTGGATTTCATTTCAAATTCTTTTTTAAGGCCTCATTAGTGACTTATAGCAAACCAGGAAAAGGCCACGTTAGTTACTCGTCTAAAAACATATGTAATGAATTGCTTCAGTTAATGCTACAACATGTGGGGAATGAAATATTTGCTCAACTGAAGACCAGTAAATATTACTCGATTTCTGTAGATTCTTCTGCTGATATTACTCATTTGTGATCAACTTGCATTCATTGTATGAATAGTTTCAGAGAGTGGCGACCACGTTGAAAGATTATACCCCAGACTGGACACAGTGCTCACAGTTTAGAAATAACTGAACTGAAAGTTCTCTCAGAGTGTAAGATAGTCATTTAAGACTGCAGAGGACAGTCTCATGGCATTGCTCCTGACATGGCAGGTGCTAACGGTGGACTGTACAAGCCAACATAAAATCCCACAATCCGCTGGCACTTCCCGTGACGCGCGGAGCACATTCTTTGAATCTAGTAGGAGTTTCGGCCGCTTTATGTTGCTTATGTTCGTGCAGAAAACGTATTTATTCTTCAGTGAGTCGACAGGCAGATGGGAAATCCTCCAAAGGGAAATTAAAACTAGTAACTTTGGTATCAAGCTACTGCCGAAGGCTTTGTCAACAACACGGTGGTCTGCAAGACGTGATGCATGCAGAGCACTGACGACGTCCTACAGCTCCCACCGAAGTTACCAACAACCCTCGTGGAAAACCGGAAACACGAGCTGAGGCTGAAGGTTTGTGTGCCGCGTTTGCTAAGTTAAGAGACCAGGACATTAAGGGAATTTTGGACAGATATTCTAGAGCGGTCTGATAAAGTGAGCAGGGGGTCTTCAAAATATCACTACTAATTTGAATGATGATGTATAGTTCACTAAAGAGTTATGTGGAAGGGCCTCGAGAGAGATTTGACTTCTGCGAATCTGAAGGGAAAAAAAAAATCTGGATGTGAAGAGTATGAAGATGAAAGAAAAAAAGTCAAGAGAAGAATACTGCAGCGTAATGAGATCAATAGAGACTCTGACACGATATTTGACTCCAGGAAAGATATCAAGATAAACACAATTTTGTTTTCACTATTGATAAGCTGGTTGTGGAGCTTTCACGCAGAATATCTGCATATTCAAATTTCCACTGAAGATTTGGCTTTCTTAGTCAAGTATCTTCGATGCCACTTCGTGATATTAGAGAATGTGCCAGGAAAGCTGTTTAATCATATCCTGATGATGTGAATAGTGAATTAATTGAAGTGTGTGTCAATTTTCAGGAGTTCCTCAAAGAAAACTAGATGAAGAATCACCTGGGAATTTTACGAAAAACTATTAGAAGCAAGTGCCTAATCACTGCTTATCCGAATATGGACACTTTCCTCCGGATATTTTTGTGTATCCCTTCTACCAATGCAAGTTCTGAACGTTCCTTCTCAGTCATGAGAAGGGTGAAGAACTACTTATGAAATTCAGCAAGTGAAGAGAAACTTTCGGGAATGGCTTCTTTTGCTATAAATGCTGAATTGCTGAATACAATTTCGTTTGACAATTTTACTGACAAATTTGCTGCAGTGAAATCGCGGAAAGTGGACTTTTAATTAAGCGAGGTCTAGAAAGATTATATAGTGAGCGGACAGTGAATCTTTATTATTCTTGGCGTATTTTATTAACTAATATTTTTTTCAATTACTTATTTAATAAAGATATATGCATGCTTATGGTTATGTAATTTTCTAGTAATTCAGAATTTTTCATTGTGTTGGTGGGTAAAGCCACATATGTTTACTTATTATTAATTTTTTTTCACTTTGTGTATAAGTATTAATTTCTGTGTGTGTTGCATGTGAATGTTGGTGGAAAAAAAAAAAAAAAGGAAATAAATTGGAAAAGGCAAAAAAAAAAAGTATGGAANGGGGGGTGAGGTGTTCCTCGCCAGTATTTGCCCATGGGTGACTTTTACCTTAAGACGGCCCTGTTTGGCATTTAAATGATGTATTATTAATCCGCACGTAGCAATTAACGAAAAAGTCCGCCATGTGTAAATATTCCAAGACTTACCGTTTTCGAGAAATTCGTGTTTTAATTTCAAAATAATGCATACCAACACCTGGCAAGTGGGCCTCAGGCAGAACATCCAACAACACACACTGCGGCTATCAAAGGGAGGGGAAGATTCCACAGATACACACACGCACTGACACACACAGTGACACACACACTCACCCACACACTCACACACACACACACACACACTCACACACACACACACACAGTGACACTGTAATTAACTAGTGCTTCAAGTCCATCTTAAAAATCGTATACCGCTCTTTGAATTAACTTTAAACCATAGGTCGTGTGTGTGTTTTCAAATTCTTTTTTCTTGGTTAATCATTAGAAGAAGTTTGTCAATTGAACTTAGATACATCCTGTACTTTGACTCTTTAGTATATTTCACTTGCATTGAAACTATGCTAGAGTAAGTGTAAAAACGTTTCAAAGAACTTCCTTGCACTAACAGTATTCTAACTTCAAATCCTATTTGTTTTGGCAGTGATGTTAGCAAAATAAAAGCAGTCCAATGTCAGAGCACGAAGAGCGAGTATGCGCAACTGGATTGCGCGCTCTAACCCGCATCTCCTCTACAGATGGATCAGTAAGGGTAAGGTTTATTCTACTCCAGTTCGGAAGCTCAATGCTTTTAGTTTGGCAACTTAACATTTTCGCCGCCAGGGTGCACTGGTTTCGCATGTCTACTGGATTTTCCCGCTTTGTATGTAATTAAATGGGATACTTGCAATTTTCATAAAATAAATGTGATTGCGTAAAATTTTCCAATTTCTATTAGGTTAGAAATTACGTAAAATAATAAACACTGTTCTTTGCACTAGAGTGCAAATATATTAAATTTTTTCCACGTGACCTTTAAGATTCTGTCTTAAAATTAGGTTTAGCAAAATAATGGCATAGACGATTAGTTTATTTAAATAAAAAAAATAGTAAAAATGATTAAAAATAATATTTTTCTGCTTTTCTGCACACATTTTTTTAAAAGGAATAAGAAGAGTACAAAGCTTCTTTTGATGACAGCCGTACGCATTTCGCACTTAAATTAGTAACGTTTTTCCATTTAATTAAGCCTGCTTATGAACGCTCAATGCCAAACATAGTTGTATTTCTACTGCTTGCTCTTGTAAACATTATTAGAGGACGTTAATAATATTTACGAAATTAAGTTAATAATTAAATTTTTGTCTACAACAAGTACTGTTAATATCGCAATTCGAGCTAGACACGAAGTTTTACGCACAAATGAATAGAATTTTTCCATTGGCCGCCAGCTTGAAAGTAACGTCTTTGGAACAGCAGCGAACCGTGTGGCGGAAATTCTCCCTATGCCAAACTCTCCCATAGTAAATCTCGTTTTGTTCCCAACCTGAGTAGAATAAACTTGGTAACGTTCCCACCGTAATAGTTCATTTCACGCTCGAAGAGTCATAAACTCCCCTAGCTTGCAGCGAACTTACCGCGAGTACCTCACTTACTGATGCTTTACGGAAACCCTACTTATTGATCCTCCCTCGTGCAGTGCACCATGATATACACTGAAGAGCCAAAAAAACTGGTATAGGCGTGCGTATGCAAATAACAGAGGTGTGGAACCAATCAGAGTAACGCGATGTGGTCGGCAGCTAGATCGGTTACTGCTGCTACAATGGCAGGTTATCAAGCTTTAAGTGAGTTTGAACGTGGTGTTATAGTCGGCGCACGAGAGATGGGACATAGCATCTCCGAGGTGGCGATAAAATTTGGATTTTCGCGTACGATCATTTCGCGAGTGTACCGTGAATATCGGGAATCCGGTAAAACATCACATCTTCGACATCGCTGCGGCCGGGAAGAGATCGCGAAAGAACGGGACAAACGACGACTGACGAGAATCATTAAACGTGACAGACGCGCAACCCTTTCTCAAATTGGCGCAGATTTCAATGCCTCCTGCATACCTTCAGACATTAGTCGAGTCCATGCCACGTCGTCTTGCGGCACTTCTGCGTGCTCGGGGGGCCGTACACGATATTGGGTAGGCCTACCAGTTTTTTTGGTTCTTCAGTGTATTTGAAAATTATACACGAGTGACGTACATCGGGCATGTGATTTCTGAACTGTGGCGCCAACATATAATTTCGTTGATCATTGCGTCGGTGTAACATTAGTGGCACGTTGAATGGCTGGGAGCATGGCGTGTTTGCTCGCTTTCAAAGGTTTTGACACGAATCTTTGAAACATGTTGCTTGCTGCCCATACCTGCATTGGTTTTAACGGACACACTCATTGGTAAGCGCCCGTTGAAGTTGGTTACGAGGGAAAGAAAACAGTTCCATGCCTTAGCGTTGAATTAAAAATGTTTGGTAAACATTTGTGGATACTGGAATTATTAAACTTTTTTTTAAATACATTTAAGTTTAAGAATAAGCAAATTTGTAAAATTATATTATTTTCTTATAAATTTTCAGCTTCACTTGACCGACGCATGAGCAAGGTAATCAGAGTCGTGGAAATGTTAATTTGACGTATGGCGTAAGAATACACAATGCGCAATGCTCAGTTTACCATGACCAGCCTACAGCAGGGTTCGTCACATCTGCTGAAACTGTGCTCTGCCTTCCGACCTGTGCGGTGTTGTGCGTCATATTTCCAAGTACGAACAATTCCTTAGTGACAATCGAAGGAAAACCTTTCAAGTGAATCTTTTGCGAAAAACTCGCGTAGTTGGTAGTTGTATGTAAATTTTTTTTTTTTGTAACGGAAATAACACATTTTCGAGTATATTCGGCATTAATCGTACATGTTCAGTTTTGGAATTTCTTGAATTGGAGTCTGTAGAAGTAAAACTTTATATTATTGAAAATCTTTCTCGGTTTTTTTTACCCCCAATATTGTCACTAAAAGTTTTGAGAAAAACGTCATTACGAAAGTCCTGCACAATTAATTTATAGAACAATGCAGTGTGTCTCCGATACGGAAGGAAAAAGATGCGAGGAGCCTGAGTAGTTGGGAATTTGGGNCAGTTTTACGTCTGCAGAAATAAGCCAAGATTTCCTTGATCTGCTGCAGAGCTCAAGCAGAAGCATCTCTCATGCGACTCAAGACGCACGTGGTGCTACATTTGAAAAACAAAACTTACAAGACTTGTGCGAAGTAATTTTTTTTAGATTTATTCCTATTGATAATTTGTTAAATGGTGTTCACGTTAAATAGCGCAGTTTGGAAATGAACCCCTGGAGAATGTCACTGCTCTTAGCTGCACACATTCCAACGGGCAGGATGACTGGCTTGCACCCAGTGAAGGTGGTAACGGCGGAGGGGAAGTAGTTCCATGTCTCAATGTCAAGTTGAAAGTGTTGCGAATACTGCATTTATTCATTTTGCTTTATTTTTTTTTTCAAAAGTATATAAGCGTAAAAATAAGCAACTTTATAAAATATATACTTTTCTAATAATAGCACTGTTTCACTGGGCGGACGCGAATAAGGCGACCAGGCGTGTGGCAATTGTAATTAGTATATGGCGGAAGAATACATAATGTGCATACAAGTAGATTTCAAGCAGTGCTTTCAAAAGTGCTGTTTACCGTGAACAGCATATAGAAGAAAATTCCTTCTTCACAGCATTTACTTTTTTCAAGGGACCACGCATACTAGGTAGTAATTATTTATAAGCACACATGTACAGTACGTACTACAAATCGAATTGCACACATTTTAAAAATTACTTTTTTTTTTTTTTTTTTTNAGCGATGCAATAATTTATTAGATAGTTTTAGGACGGTAATGTTTTACAGTATTTTTTCCAAGATAGGATACCGGCTATGCCATTTGATCAATGTAAATGAACCAGTGTAATCACTTGTTTCGTCTAAATTGCACATCCACGCGTTAAAAAAAATGTAGTAACTATGCTATTTCCTCATAATCTTCTATCGACTCTAGCCTGTCTCGTAATATTAATAGAATTTCTGATATATTATCGGTACGTTTGGCTATGCACGGTTCGTGCTTACATCTTCCGTTGTACGGACAGCGCTGCATACCAGTGGGAACCCAGGTTGTGTTTTTCCAAGGTGGCCTCGTCTTTTAGCGTGATGACGGGGGGCAGCGGTGGCGTAGTGTCCCTTGCGCTCGCCTCCCACCACGACGATCCGGGTTCGATCCCCGGCTGGTTCACTCCCGGACTCTCGCATGTGGGAATCGTACTGGAAGATGACGCTAGCCGGCGGGCTTTCTCGGGGTACTCCCGTTGCATTCCAGCGCCGCTCCATTCTAGGGTCTCATCTCTGTCATGCCCGAGGATGACGGTCACCTACGGGTCCCAGCTGGAAAGACCGTCACTCGGAGGGTGTTGCCTTGCCCTGGGTGCACTCCCCACACGCCATTATTATTATTAGCGTGATGACGGTTCGTAGTCCATCCCTTCACCGANGTGATGACGGTTCGTAGTCCATCCCTTCACCGAATGGTGACACTAAAGTTTTGGCGGAACTTCCATTAGCAGCAGTACAGACTACCTGCGCACATGTAAGCCAGTCTTCATCATACTGCGCACTCGATGTGACGTGTTCATCCTCAGGTGCATCTGTGAGAAGCCAGACTATGCATTTCGCTCATAATTTTGTCATTTTTCTTCGCCGTGGGTTTGTTATTTCTTCCAAGTTCTTGAGAGCGTGTGTATTTAACTCTTTCCCAACCGCGCCAGTGACAGAAACATGTAAGCTACTTGTGAGTTTGGAATTGGTTAAGTTGGCTCTGTACATGCGCGCGTTCAGGCACGGGACGTGGGAAAGATTCTTAGTTCGCATAACGAGCAGTATGCGTGACCCATACATCAGGAGGATGCCACTTTAAAGTAACTATGATTTAACAGGGTTCTGCGATGTGGAACAATTTACCGTTCGAGACTGGTATTTGAGGTGCTGTCTGATTAGACGCATTTTTGCTAAAGACTGAAAAAAATCGCGAGTTAAATTACCTGTAATGAGCTGCGTGCACGTTGGCCTATATCGTTTGCTCATTATTTATTTAGTTCTTTTTTTTTTACGCGGGAAGGCATTTTCTTCTTGAATAGGTTGGATTGATTGGGCCCTTTTGTTGCGGGTGCTTTATTGCCTCGGAGTTACGGGCATATCAGGCAAACTATATACATATATATATATATATATATATATATATATATATATATATATATATAAAGTTTAG